>OW203751.1:10146537-10405537 GCA_934045075.1 Yponomeuta sedellus | reverse complement strand
AACTTGTTATGAATTTCTACAATGCATTTTTTTATTACAGAGATCGAAAACAGGGTTTGTTACACTTACAATATTTGTTGTACGTTTAGTGCAACGATGCTATTGTGTAAGCGAGAAAAAAAAAAAAAAAGCGGCTTATTTCGTTATAGGAGTATTAATGTATTTAAAAACCTATTTAGAGGCTAAAAATTTCACCCATGCTGCTGCCTGTACGTAATACAGAGAATATTGTAAAGAGGTTCGAAATTTCACTGATGCCGTGAGTCGTCCATTGGCTCAATTGGTAGAGCGCTGGTACGGATAGCCAGAGGTTGCGGGTTCGAATCCCGGCATGGGTGAAATTTTTAGCCTCTAAATAGGGTTTTAAATTTGTTCCTTAGAACGGGTTAGTGCATTAAAAATAAAAATAGTGTGCAATCATGTGGGTACAGTGATATCGTTCCGATGTTAAAACCTAACTGCAAAGTAGGTAGTCGGGGCTGTAAGTAATGCAATTTGCTTAAGTCAGATGTCGCTGCCTGTACGTAATACAGAGAATATTGTAAAGAGGTTCGAAATTTCACTGATGCCGTGAGTCGCCCATTGGCTCAATTGGTAGAGCGCTGGTACGGATAGCCAGAGGTTGCGGGTTCGAATCCCGGCATGGGTGAAATTTTTAGCCTCTAAATAGGTTTTTAAATTTGTTCCTTAGCACGGGTTAGTGCATTAAAAATAAAAATAGTGCAATCATGTGGGTACAGTGATATCGTTCCGATGTTAAAACCTAACTGCAAAGTAGGTAGTCGGGGCTGTAAGTAATGCAATTTGCTTAAGTCAGATGTCGCTGCCTGTACGTAATACAGAGAATATTGTAAAAAGGTTCGAAATTTCACTGATGCCGTGAGTCGCCCATTGGCTCAATTGGTAGAGCGCTGGTACGGATAGCCAGAGGTTGCGGGTTCGAATCCCGGCATGGGTGAAATTTTTAGCCTCTAAATAGGTTTTTAAATTTGTTCCTTAGCACGGGTTAGTGCATTAAAAATAAAAATAGTGTATTATTAATGTATGTTAGAGTATTAATTTGATAAACATGTCGCCCTTATGTCTGTGGAAACGTGAAGTTAAAAAAAAAATAGGGGTCACTCAAAATAAACTTAAATAGAATACTAATAGGTAGGTATGCTTTACAAGTTGCGAAGGATATGCAACCAGCTTATAAGTGTAACATTTCGTACAAACATGGAAAATTAGTTTTATGAAGTTGTTAGTACTGTAAACTAGATAGAAAACCCGTTTTTCTACGAAAATCTACACTGCGCGTGGCCCATCCGCTCTTGCCCGAAAGACAAGGAATTTAGTACATAGGACAATATTTCTTCAAATAGCGATTAACTTATAATGAGGTAAATAAATACCTATCCCAACAGCTTGATCGACATTATTGCTCTTTATTATTAATGATTTTTATTTATGCTACTAAAGTAGCAAAGTAGCATGTTATTGTGAAGGCGCGAACATAGTTCAAGGCACTTTCGGGAGCTTACTATCGCAATCAATGGAATAAAAATCTTAACTTGTTACTTGTTATACTAAGTTTAAAAAATATAATATATATATAATAGATGTTAACCACTACGAGAACATGTTATAAAGTGTCACTCCTAGTCATGCAAAAAAAACCACAATAATATTTAAAAACCTATTTAGAGGCTAAAAATTCCACCCATGCCGGGATTCGAACCCGCAACCTCTGGCTATCCGTGCCAGCGCTCTACCAATTGAGAAAAATTTTTAGCCTCTAAATAGGTTTTTAAATTTGTTCCTTAGCACGGGTTAGTGCATTAAAAAAAAATAGTATAACAATAATATTTATTAATTGATACTTTTATTGCACTTCAATTTTAGAAATAAAATTGTACAATCCCCCGAATTGTAAATCCTAACCATAAATGCATTTTCTACCAGTCAGCCGCAGAAAGAATGAATTAGTAGTCGAACAAAAAAAATGCATAAGGTGTTGTTAAATAAACTTACACATTAATATAGCATTACTTACATACTTTAAATATACAAATATCAAAATAATATATAAGAAATTTAAAAAAAACATGGACGTATTATACAGATCTCTTTAGCCCTATACTAAGTAGAACAGTAGCTAAATGCAGTAGGTGCTAATTCGACGATAGATTTAATACAATAAATACATAAATAACATCCAAGACGCGAGACGAACTAGAAAAGTGTGTTTCCTAGTTTGACCCAGCCGCAGATCGAACCCTAGGCCTTCAGTTTTACAGGCAGCGTGCCAACCCGCTACGCTAGCGAGGCCTTGATATGTTTCTTTCATCTTATTTTATACAAGGAAGAAATACAGGCGTATTCTTGCTGTAGTAGGCCATGTTTTACAGGTACCTAAGGTGTCGGGTAAATAACACACATCTAAAAACTTCGTTTAATTTTTTACTTGAAACGTATTGTTAACTAGGCACGAATATAGTTTAAGGTGGACTGGTGGTATGAAATAAATTGTATGAAATTGTATAAAAGATATGAAATAAAGCGGCATCTATCGGTGAGTAGCGGAACCCGATTGATAGCAAGTGACAAGACTAACAAATATGCCTTATTTATTTTTTTCTCGTCTAGCAACCCCTTTATGTGGTACGGCAACATTGGCAGCACTGACTGACCTGACTGAAAAGAAAAACTAATCGAAACGTCAAACAAGTTCACTGTCCACAAGTCCAAGTTCACTAATTTCGACGAAAACAGTTTCCCTTGTGCCCTCTAAGATCGCTCCGACCGCCGGAGCACTTTCCCGGAGTCACCGGGTACTGCGAGCTGGTAACTAGCGCGCGGGGCGAAGGCCGCTTGGCCGTGCAGGTGAGTCGATGACACTGGCTATAAATACAGCGCAGCATGACTGGCGGAACGCGGTGCCAGCTGGCGGCGGAGGCCAGCAGCTCGCACCGCTGCCTCGCTAGGGCTTCGCGGAGCCTCCTGCGACTGCTTCGCCGACCCTTGCCGTGTGGTTACCAGTAGTGATGTAGTAATGAGTGGTGAGAAACTGCGTAGATTCTGTTCTATGAGTGGGTGAAGTCCTGATGGGCACTACGCCTTGGACAAAGAAGTATAAAGTTACCTAAGATTGGCTGATGTGTCTGATTGTGCATGTTCATAAGCATTTAGCAATAACTCAGGTTAATGAGTTGTAACAAGGTCAACACAACTATTGTTTGACAACTTGGGAATTATTTTGCTGTTGGTATTTTAATTTCTATTGCATCTTCATTTAGGTAAATTGCACCTTTTCGAGGTGCCAAATAGTGGCAATGACTTACAATTTTGTAAACAAAGGAGGTGTTGTTTTTGTACTTCAAGGTTAGTCTTAATTTAGTTCTGTTCTGTTAATCAAAAGAAATTCCTTTTGAAAAAGAGATGCTTATTTATGTTTTACCAAAATATATTCTTTATAGTATAAGATTACGTTTTTGTCTCCTTCTCTCAGTGTTTCTCTCAGTTGTGGGTAATGTTGTCAAGTTTAAATAAATATTGTAGCTGCTAAAACCGACATCCTTTGAGAGGGTGTAAATTTTTTATCTTATAAATTAGTGCAATTCAAAGGTACGGCTATTTATGTATGCTTGATGCTTGCACAGTTTGAGATGTTTTATACAACATGTCTTTCTTGACCCTTAAATTGGTCAGGAATGTGCTAAAAGGGCATCCTGAATGTATCATTGCTGCTAATAGTATTTAAATTATAACACTAAGCTAATAAGATCAATACCTTATCCCAGGGTCAATGACAGTTTATACAGGACTGACCAGTATACTAGCTCAAAAAAAAATAGAACAGACTGGAAACTGATATTTTTCTTATTAGAACAGAGTCAAAGACAGTGTCTGGTTGAGGAGAATGTGTGGAATTCTGTTATATGTGGTAACAGTTAAAATAATTTACCCTGTGTTGCAAGAGCACTTTAACCGGGTGCTTCCCAACTCCGTGCAGTGGGCAGTCATACAAACTTTCTTTTTGGGGTTATGTACATCCAATGACAAATGGAATCCATTTGGAATCACTATTGTATCTGTCTGTTGGCTTAAGAGTAAAGTTATTAAAGAAAATATGTGAGAATTGGGCAAAAGTAAAAAGAATTACTGAATGAACTATGCGAAAATTAGACAGATTAAATGGGACTGACTGCCGACCATATTGGGGATGCCACAGAGCAAAGGAAAATACCCACCCGAGGAAATGATTTAACCACATTTAATGACTAATCTCTAATTTATGTCTAAAGGAGATAGTTGTTTTGATTGGAACACGAAATTGTGAACAAAATGTCGAACACAGTTGTTATTTTCAAGAATTTGATTATCTGAGAATATCTAATAGACAATAACCACTAAATTTACAAGAGTCTTTTAAAAAAAATGTTCTTATTTATCTAAACCACCTTATGCCGCGCCGGATGGCTCGCGGCATAAGGTGGTTTCAGTGGCGGAGGTGGAAAAACTTGCTGTAACGCTTGATTGCACTTCTACTACGGTGCCGGCCCCCGCTAAACAACAGCCGAAACTTGCGAAACCCAGCAGTAGTCGACCCAAAAAGAAGGTGGTTCAAAAGTGAATTTTACAGTGAATCATGCACTACAATATGACTATCAGTGTTCGTCATACTTTTAATACTTTTCGTAATACTTTTCGTTGTCCAACCTACAAAACTGTTTATTTTGTTAACGTTAGGCTCGTAGGAGTGACGTCTAATTGACATTTGCTTTTTTTTTTTTTTTTTGTTTGCGTTCCGTTTTTTTCAATTTGTTTTAATTCCTTGGGCAACGGAATGATTGTGCATATTATTATTTACTTACTGTTTGTTTTACAGCTGGCGGGTGGTCGGGCATCTAATTTGAGTGCTTACCTATATACTAGGTATCTTTATAGTAATATCGTATTTTATATATATATATATATTTATTTATTATAAAATATTTATTTTAAACTCTCATCTACCTACCATGTCTGACACCGCTAGCGATGTCAGCGAATATTTATCCTTTTCTTCTCCTTCGTCTCCTGGATTGAATAGCAACGAATGTAGCTTTCATAGCATCCCATCTCTGGCCGATTCTCTCAATTCCCAATTTTCTGGTTCACAGAAAGATTTCAATGTCGTTCACATTAATGCCCAAAGCATTCCTGCGCATTTCCCCGATATGCTAGCTACTTTTGACACTAAGAATTTACACGCCATTCTTGTCTCCGAGTCCTGGTTGAAGCCTTGTCTCCCGTCAACGTCCTACTCCCTCCCTGGCTTTCATCTTATTCGAAATGACCGTACTGGCAGTGGTGGCGGTGGTGTGGCTATTTACCTGAAAGCCCACATTCCTTTTTCAATTATTAGCTCTTCAGTTCAGCCCCCACCCGTTAATGCCGGAGAACATCTATTTGTGGAAGTTCTCTTGAGTCACAGTAAAGTTCTACTGGGTGTCTACTACTGTCCGTCACTTCGAATCCCCTTTTTCTCTTCTTTTGAACGTCTCCTAGAAGACTTCACCGCTTCATATACTCACACTATCATTATGGGCGACTTCAATACCTGTCTGATAAAAAATGACCACCGTTCCGGTGCTTTCCAATCACTTCTCCGGGCAAGCAACATTTTAATTCTTCCCCTTGATACGACCCATCATTTTCCCAATTGCACGCCTTCACTTCTCGATGTTATATTAGTAGCCTCACCCCAAAATGTTGCTTCACACGGCCAATTTCCCGCTGATGCGTTTTCGTATCATGATCTGATTTTTCTTTCGTATAAACTGCGTCCGCCCAAAGCTAAGCCGAGGATCCTTATGCAACGTAGTTTTGGTAGCATGGACCTAGATCAACTCAAGGAGGACGCGCTGAATATTGACTGGTCTGTGGTAGCTAATGCAGATACAGTCGATGAACAGATTGCCATTTTCAACACTCTTCTCACTAACCTTTACGATATTCATGCACCCATGAGAGCAATCAAAGTCAAGCACCTACCAGCACCTTGGCTCACCGATGATATCAAAATAGCTATACACAAGAAAGCGGTTGCCAAGTCAAGGTACAAATCTCGGCCAACTGATCACAACAAAAATCGTTTTTTGAGTCTTCGGAATCACTGCAACAAGGTGTGTAGGGATGCACAACGTCGCCACATTCACGAATCTGTTGAGAACGGTGATCCAGCCAAAGTCTGGAAATTTCTTAGAACTTTAGGAGTTGGTAAAGCACGACAAGATATTCCCTCCAAAGATTTAGATATAAACTCTCTTAATCTCTTTTTCTCTTCTGCTTCCTCAATAGATGGGACTTCTAAAGCCAACACATTGAAACTTCTTTCCACGCTTCCAACTCCTACCTTCCCCGCATTTTCTTTTAGTCAATTCTCAGATTGTGATGTTAAGAAGAGCATAGCATCTATCACATCCAGCGCTGTTGGCACTGACGCCATCAGTCGGAAAATGATCACTTCCATCGTGGATGTAATTGTTCCCGTTATCGCTGGAATCCTCAACGAGTCTGCTGTCACTGGTATTTTTCCGAACGTTTGGAAGGAAGCCCAAGTAACTCCACTGCCTAAGAAGCCCAATCCCTCTTCATTCTCCGAATACCGTCCAATTTCCATTCTCCCATTCCTGTCAAAAGTATTTGAACGTCTAGTGCATCAACAGCTTTCCAATTTCCTAACCAAAAATCACCTCCTTAATCCTCTCCAATCAGGTTTCCGTCCCGGGCATAGCACAGTTACGGCACTCATCAACATCACTGATGACATCAGACTTGGGATGGAGAATGGCCAGCTGACGGTTCTCACGTTGTTGGATTTCAGTAATGCCTTTAATACGGTCGACTTTGACATCCTGTTGGGCGTGCTGTGTTCTCTTAACATATCTCCGATGGTTATTGACTGGTTTCGTAGTTATCTACATGGGCGCCGACAGCGTATACGCATTGACCATTCCTACTCTGGTTGGTGTAATACGACTGCCGGTGTTCCTCAAGGTGGTGTGTTGTCTCCTCTCCTCTTCGCTATCTTTATTAACAGTATCACTCAGAAACTTAGTTCTTCCTACCACCTTTACGCAGATGATCTCCAGATTTATACTCAATCTCCTCTGGATGGCCTGCACTCCGCAATATCAAAAACGAATGCAGACCTTTTCCGTATATCGGAGTGGAGCCATTCATATGGATTGAGAGTCAACCCAAGTAAGACTCAAATTATTATTATCGGGAGTGCTAGAATGATCTCTAGGATCGACTGGCAACAACTGCCTCATGTCAAACTTGACAATGTCCATATTCCATTTAGTGAGAAGGTGAAGAACTTGGGGATTGTGATCGACAGGTGCCTGTCTTGGGTGCCACAGCTAGCCGAGGTGAGCCGGAAAATGTTCGCTTCAGCGGCCTCCTTGAGGAGGTTACGGAACTTCCTGCCAACTCCAACCAAAATTGCGCTCGCACAATCTCTACTACTCCCTATCCTCGATTATGCTGATGCTAGCTATCTTGACCTTACACAAGAGCAATTAGATAAGCTTGAGCGCCTCCAGAACTTCGCCATACGGTTCATATTCGGTTTGCGAAAATATGACCACATATCCGAATATCGCACTAAGCTCAAGTGGCTCCCTATCCGCCACCGCAGGAACGCTCACATTGTTTCACTTCTCTACTCTGTGCTGTTCAATCCTACCACTCCTGTCTACCTTAAACAACGCTTTCTGTTTCTGCATGATTCTCACAGTCGTACGTTGCGTTCAGCTCAGAATCTGTTGCTGAAGACACCTAGTCACTCGACGAAGTTCTTCAGTAACTCCTTCTCAGCCACAGCCGTCCGACTGTGGAATGCACTGCCAATAGTAATAAGACAGTCTCCTTCGTCTGCGATATTTAAGTGTAGAGTGAAGGAATACTACCTTTCAATAATTAAATAATGCAGTAAATATTACGTAGGTATATTATATTATTTCCTCTTCCCATATATAATTTATTTATTAGTATGTATGTATGTATGTATGTATGTATGTATATCTTAATTATTTATTTATTTAATTATTTATGTATGTGGTTTAAGTAAGTTTATATAAATTTCGTTGAATTCTAATTTCACTATTTCTGTATTGCACCGACTACCCGTCTCTAATTTCTTTCATGTCTCCGTCTATGGTTGCCTGGAAGAAATTGCTTTTAGTAATAAGGCCGCCATTTGTACTATATTTTTATCTAGGTTCTGTTACTGTAATTTCTGTGTACAATAAAGAATATTCTATCTATCTATCTATCTATCTAAACACGTCTCCTTTAAAGCACTTATTACAGTCAATATAGTTAATCGTTCCTTTTTTCCTTGTAAAATCTCCACTACGGACTGTTTAATCAGCATTGGTCGAGAATTTTAAGACATCGTGTATAAATAAGGCCACAAAAGTTTAATTAATGTTTTCAACTTAGTGGAGTTTTGAACACTGTCATGGTGAACCTCTAAAGGTTTTGTAATGTTATTGTACAGTCCTTCCTTAGTAATATTACTGCATTATTGTTTCATAACTATAAAATTTGGATAAAATGTGCCATGTTTACCTCCAAATTAATAAATGAAATGAAAATAATAATATCCTTATACTATTTTCATTTTTAATGCACTAACCCGTGCTAAGGACAAATTTAAAACGGATAGCCAGGGTTCGAATCCCGGCATGGGTGAAATTTTTAGCCTCTAAATAGGTTTTTAAATAATATCCTTTTTTAGTTGCTGTACATTTATGATTATATTGTTTTTATTAGTATTAGTATAGTGCCTTAAATAAATACAATCCTGAAATCGACCGAATCGACTGAATCGATATTTCTGTATTGCACCGACTACCCGTCTCTAATTTCTTTCATGTCTCCGTCTATGGTTGCCTGGAAGAAATTGCTTTTAGTAATAAGGCCGCCATTTGTACTATATTTTTATCTAGGTTCTGTTACTGTAATTTCTGTGTACAATAAAGAATATTCTATCTATCTATCTATCTATCTATCGACCTACTGTTTGACTTAGCTGTGTAGCAACAATGAACGATGGTTTTTAATATTTACTATCTAATATCACAGCAAAATGTAACTTATAATAATGTACGCAAAAATTTCGTCCACTAAAAAGATCAAGGTCAAAAATATAAAAAAAAGTAACAGAAACACAAAAAGTATATGTTGAATAATTTCTCTAACGATATTGTTTAATAAGTTTATTAGTGGTCGATGTTTGTTTGTTGCAGAGTGTGTGTCTGATGAGGCGCGAAGTATGTCGCTGAAGCCGCGCAACATCGACTTCCAAGAGACATGGGCCAACCTCAAGGAGACGGTCAGTACCACACTAACAATGTTAGCCTCAAGGAGACGGTCAGTACCACACTAACAATGTTAGCCTCAAGGAGATGGTCAGTACCACACTAACAATGTTGGCTTTAAGGAGATGGTCAGTACCACACTAACAATGTTAGCCTCAAGGAGACGGTCAGTACCACACTAACAATGTTTGTCTGGGAAACACAAGTGTCAGATCAACACTTGGGAGTGTCATGTTATGAAAGTATAGGACGGCCAAGTAACATTATGATCTTTACCAATATGTGAAAGTGTTTTGGTTTTGACAAACAAATATTCGCAATTATTATAAAATGCTTATACATATTTTCTATGTATTTTCAGCGTTTCGTTCGAAGTTGTAATCAGTAACAGCATAAATTACTGTGGCATTAAAAAATTGTTTTTCTTTTACGATAATTGCACATCTTGCTCCTAACCTTCTCAGTCCTTACCTTGAAAATTGTTTTATTTTCATATTACTATTTTCAAGATCAGGACTGAGGATGTTTAATGTCACTAACTCAAGTAACATTTAAAAACTGGTGCAATCTGGCCAAGGATCTATCGTTCGACGTAAACATGTAAACAAGTAAAATGACAATAATTGTGTTTAAAAACCTATTTAGAGGCTAAAAATTTCACCCATGCCGGGATTCGGACCCGCAACCTCTGGCTATCCGTGCCAGCGCTCTACCAATTGAGCCAATGGGCGACTCACCGGCATCAGTGAAATTTCGAACCTCTTTACACGATTCTCTGTATTACGTACAGGCAGCGACATCTGGCTTAAGCAAATTGCATCACTTACAGCAGGCACGCATAGCCAGAGGTTGCGGGTTCGAATCCCGGCATGGGTGAAATTTTTAGCCCCTAAATAGGTTTTTAAATTTGTCTTTAGCAGCATTAAAAATAAAAAATAGTATAATAATTGTGTTGTTCGGTGAAAAGCAACAGACGCTGGCGTTACTTTTTTTGATCATTGGTGTTTATTGACGAAGTGACCGGATACTCGAGTCCCTCTCTTAGTGCTAAGGCCGCCGTCTGTACTCTTGTTGTAACCCCATGTAATGGTGACCCCGCTGCGGCCGGCAGGTGGCGGGCGTGGTGGCGCTGCGCTCTGTGGAGCGCTCCGTGTGGAACACGCGGTTCTCGGACGTGTACGCGCTGTGCGTGGCGCACCCGGAGCCGCTCGCCGCGCGCCTCTACGACGAGACTAGGTGCGTACAGTGCCACACAACAAATAAGCCTCGCGGATGTATTACGTATTCTTTATTGCAAACATTAAAAACGAAATAACATTGCATAAAGTTTCTCTTCTCTCTCTTCCAGCTAACCTTAGCATTGGGTGTTTAAATTAAGATAGCGGGAGGAAGGGAGAAATATTTATAACTATATAAATAAGTAATAATACGATAATACACTTACTTATAAATATATACTTATACATACATAAACCTACTAACTATGTGATGTTAGAAAGGTAGTGCTCTTTTAACCTCTTCTTGAAAGTATTTATATACGGATGCACCTGCGCAGATGACCAAATTTTGGATGTGCGGCAAGTTGATCGACCAATCAGATAGTTTCATTTTATGGCAGGCCGCGCACCTTTGTTGCTATTGGTTGATTCAACGTCATCGATGCAGGTGACTATTAGTTTGGCAATATCAGCGTGAGAAAAATAGGTAGCGATACTGCGGCAATCAATTCTGCACCTTAACTGTATCGGTTAAAGATCATGTTGAATGTACTTATAGCTTCGGGTACTTTCGGTACACTTCTTCCTTGTCTGCGCGAACGTAGATTCCCGAAGGGACTTTTATGATGTGTAGTACTGTACCCCTCTATCCAACTCGAAATGGTCGAGTCTGATGATGGCTGACCGCTGCGTCATGCCCGTGAACGAGTGATGCACGGTCTGGTCGCAGCACTAATGTTTTCTCTACTTTTGTAGGACATTCAACTAATGCTTTGGCATTTAAAGTTGTTAATGGCAGTCATGAAATCTTATTAAGTATACGTATAGGTTGCAACTCATGTATTTGGTTTGAGATGACTTGAGAAAAGATGGTCAGAGTGAAGTTTTTCTTTTCGCTTCCTTTTTCTCCACTACAATACGACCCGAAGACAGCGGCTTACATTTACATTCAGCAAACGGAATGTAAATTCTTTACGTTGAAATAAATTGATTTGATTTGACTACACCCGCAGTATATCTCACGATTACATAAAAAAAGGAACCCGACAACTATTTGCTTTTCGCTCACATATACACTGTAATATTGTGTTAAATAGTTGTCCCGAGACCCGTGCCCCAGCAGTGGGGACATGCTAAAGGTAATATAATAATAATAAAACGTCCAGTCCTTTTCTTTAATGAATATTTTTATAAATTTTAATTGCCTTTTTAAGAGTATAATTATTCAGCTAAGAAATTTTCGCAATTTTTTCCACTTGTAACTAGCCTGTTGTTATACCCGGTGTAATAAAATGCAATAAAATAAGATGCTCGTCAATACGAATGTAACCTGTCATTTTCGGACGTATACGGGAATTTGCTTCCACCCTGTATATTTTTAAAGAATTCTCGACAGTATAACGGTAAATATAACTCTATTATTTAGTAATTTGTTATTTAGTAATGTGGTCACCAGACTAGTCACATACAAGGAAAAACTCCTAGATTGAGGCTATTTGTAAATTATCGTCAGCTGGTTACCGTTAATGACCGAATTTTCTACCAACAATCTATTTGATACTAGAGTTATTAAGGTTACTATTATGTGACACCTCTCGCTCGCTCAAAATAACGTTTTTAGTGATTGTATAAGAATTAGTACATTTAACAAAATGACTTTGTTCGTGTTCCTGGTTTTTACATAAAAAATGGTGAATCCGCCATATTCAACTCTAAGCCATATCAAAAACTAAGATATGAAAATTGTAAAAAACACCATGTTATTTACACATTTACTTATATAAGTATATTTCTTTATTTCTGCGTATCATTTTCAAAATTCACAATTACCTCGCCCATTTTTGAGATTTCCTAGAGTTTTTGGCATTAGAACTTAACATTTCAACTACACCGCACTACATAAATCGTCCTTTACCTGCTTATTCTATTTTTTATCAAGTTTTCTGTTTAAAATGTAAAATAATTAAATTGGATAATTTTAGACAGAATTAAAAAAATATGACAAAAATGGTTGCTGTGTGGTGCCGGCCTAGGAATAGCACCAACCCAATTATTGTCGCGGGTGTCGTAAAAGGCGAGTAACGGCACGCAAACCCGGGGGTGGGCAGCAGCGCCCCCTGCAGTACAATTCCACTGAACTGCGATCTCCAACCCGCATGCCCAGCGTGGGGATTATGGGCATTACTTGGCGCTCTTTAGGGCAGGGCTATGTCCAGCAGCAGACTAGTCTAGATAGCTTGACGACGACGACGAAAAAGATGGTTACGTCGTGATGAAGTGAAGCCTCTGGTGTACGGTGCAACCGCACATCCTTTGTACAGTCAGCATTTCCATCAATTCACCTAACTAGCGCGGTAACAGACTTTAGTTCGCAACTGCCAATCAGCCGCGCCGCGCGTACTCATTAGCATTTCATTAAATCATTTCTATCGTTATTAAGTAGCAGTATAATATGGTGATGGTTTAACAGCAATAGAGTGCTTTCATTCCTAGCAGATAGCGCCCCAGCAAGCTACCCCATTTAGCTACCCGGTTACAAGACTATAGCTAATCTCGTAACCAACCGTAAGCGCCGTACCTGATCATAACGTGATTAGTAGGCGCTCTTACATGTGGTATCGTTCAATATTACGAGTATGTTGGTGGCAGGAGGTTCCTGGAGGAGCACGTGGAGGCGCTGCTGGAGCGCGTGCGCGGCGACTGCGACCCCGCCGGCTCCAACCCGCGCGACGGACTGCTCGAGAGGTCAGTGCGACACCCACCACTGCGACACCGACCACTGCGACACTGCTCGCCGCCGCACACCCGTTGTAACCACCAAACATACCTGCGAGTTTGGTTGAAATTTCTTCCTTTTCAATTCCCGATTCCCAAAATTGTATTTCGTTACCTGGTATTAGTTAAATGTCGCGACGGCTTGCGTTGTGTCTGTATGAAAAACAACAGACTCTTTACCGGAGCACCTGCAGTAGCTTATCAGCTTTTCTCATCAACAGCAGCAGCCGTTTGAGCTCATAGCTGGACATGGGCCTTCCCTATGGTTTTTCAAACTTTGCGGTGTTGTGCCGTCCGCATCCAGCGACTCCCCGCCACCGAAACCAGCCCTCCTATTATGTAGCACTCCACTCTATCGAGTGACGCATTTAGACAACTCCTAAGTGTCAAAAAATTTATGCATTTGACAGTCGAAGTATCTTAAAAAAAGTAAAAATTAACGTCACTCAACTCAGTGGATGCTTACGTAATAATGCCCCAAGTCGTCTGAATATCTGCCGTGGGGCCTGCCCAAGGACTGCGTCGTCTGGTCCAACCGTAGCCTCCAAGTCATAACTTTTTCGCCAGAGTTTTCGTCAGAGCACCAAATCCTATTGGATTCCTAAGTTTGTCAAGTTTATATGAAGGCTAACATGTAGCTGTTAAAACACCCAAGTACTTTCATTTGTTTCTGTTGCATCACACATTTTAGAGAACATATTGTCCACACCATGGTTAAATAAATCAATGCGCGCCGTTTCGCGATCGTCGGCAGGTACGTGACGGCGTGGAAGCAGTACTCGCAGGGCGTGGGCTACCTGAACTCGCTGTACTGCTACCTGAACCTGCAGCACGTGAAGCGGCAGAAGCAGGTGTCGGAGGCGGAGGTGCTGTACGGGGCGGCGGGCGGCGCGGGCGGGGCGGGGGGCGAGGCGCGCCAGCTGGAGGTGGGCGAGCTGGGGCTGGCCATCTGGGAGCGCGTGCTGCTGCGGCCGCTGGCGCCCGCGCTCACGGCGCGCCTCGTGGCCGCGCTTGACCTGGCGCGCGACCAGCGGCTGGACGGTGAGTGCGGGGGGGGGCAACACGCCCGGTGCCTATTCTCGAATGACGCTGGGCCGATAGACTTGCGGCGTGGTACGCGGGGGCGAACAATTATTGGAGTGAAATTAGCGAGGTCCAATGACACCGGAGCGCGCAACACGCCCGGTGCCTAGTCTCGAATGACGCTGGGGCGATAGACTTGCGGCGTGGTACGCGGGGGCGAACAGTTATTGGAGCGAAATTCGCGAGGTCCAATGACACCGGAGCGCGCAACACGCCCGGTGCCTAGTCTCGAATGACGCTGTGGCGATAGACTTGCGACGTGGTACAAGTCTATCGCCTCGCGCGGGGGCGAACTATTATATTTTTGGATATAGGACCCACTTAAACACTAATACTTAAAACTAATCAAAAAAGAAGGCACTTACAAAGTCTGTCTTCGTCGACGCCTCTCAATTTGGCATAACGATGATGATGATGATGCGCCGATTAGATTAGATTAGTCTCGAGGCTCGAGTGCGCCGAGCGAACGGGTCACTGTATGCACCGCGGGGGGGCCGGTACCTAGTCTCGAATTGCGCTGGGGCGACAAACGTTGCGGCGTGGTACGCGGGGGCGAACAATTATTGGAGCGAAATTCACGGGGTCGAATGACACCGCAGCGACAAACGTTGTCGCGAATAACGCTGGAGCGAAGAATTATTGAAGCTATTTTCGCGAGGTTGAATGACACCAGAGAAACAAACGTTGTCGCGAATAACTTGCAGCGTGGTACGCGGGGGCGAACAATTATATTTATATCACAGACCCATTCTAGCTTAGATATCAGCAGCAACTTTAATTCTGAAATCTCAACGACATCACATCTTCATAAATATTTTAAATTTAACATAACAGTGTAAAGCAATCAAAAAGGTTTCTTCTTCTTCCAAATAAGTTTCATTTCATTTCGATTATTGGAGTGAAATTCACGATGTCGAATGACACCGGAGCGACAAATATTGTCTTGAAAAACTCATGGCATGGTACGCTGAAACGAAATCCACGAGATCAAATGATTGAATTGAATGATGCCTCATTCGACCCTAGGTACCGGACCCCACCTCAGGACCTTGTCACAGTCAAAATAGTTATATATTAAACGGGTTTAACGCGCCGCGAGACCTGTCCGAGGGCGTAATGAGTGTTGTGTGTCGGCCCGCTGCGAAAAACTAAAAGTAACTACTCACAGTAATTGACTGCTCTCGCCACTCCAGTCTGACCACGGCTACTGTAACGCTGCCGAAACGTCGGGAAAGGAGGTAATTACGTTTTACCTAATAAATAATTGCGATTTGACCCGTTTAATATTATAACTATAATATTGTGTAAGTATGAGTGTCGCGAATCATTAGGAAATACAAAAGTCAAAATAGTCAATTTCTGATACATCAGGTTAGAAGATGTTAATGAGACAAGGTTTTAATGTGTTTACGTTCTAGTGCAGGCGACTGTATGTACAATACGCTATTTGACAGTGTGAGAAAAAAAGACTAGTAATTTTATTCCCTTCCACCTTACATGAGTATATTTTAATCCATTTTTGTCTTGGATTTTTTTTGCACGCCTACCAATTTTTCTTTTACCTCTTGCGGTTGACTGGTAAAAAATGCTTAAGGCATTAAATCCGCCGCATTATACATTTATTCAAGTGCAATAAAAGTATTAATAATTGATAAATTTATATACATTTATTTGTATCAATTGCCGATTTTATGTGATATGATAATGATGATATCGACCCTTGTATGTCCCCATTGCTGGGGCACAAGTCTCTTTCTGCATTGCAGGAAGGTTAGGCCACACTCCACCTTGGAGGACTAGACCGGGTTGATGGAGCATTGTAAGACAGTGGCGGGTTTTACTGTTAGAAGTTATCGAACTGCCCATAAGGCCACTGACATGTCTTAACTACTGTCATTACATGACAACCAAGCCACGTCGTCAAGCCACGTCAGAGGCCTCACGGGCCGCGCGACGACTTCCGACTACGGTAAGGCCCGCAACAGTCGTACAACCCGCCACTGACCCGAGTATGGCCTAACGCTCCTGCGATGGTGTGGGGAGTTGCGAGGGCTGACAGCGGCGTGTCGGGCGGCAGGAGCGGTGGGCGAGGCGCTGCGCGAGGCGGTGCGCTCCACGGCGGCCGTGCGCGCGGCGCGGCCGCGGCAGCACGCGCTGCTCTACGACCAGCTCGTGCTGCAGCCCTACCTGGCGCGCGCAGCAGAGGTACGTGTCTCTAGCGGCAGCACGCGCTGCTCTACGACCAGCTCGTGCTGCAGCCCTACCTGGCGCGCGCCGCAGAGGTACGTGTCTCTAGCGGCAGCACGCGCTGCTCTACGACCAGCTCGTGCTGCAGCCCTACCTGGCGCGCGCAGCAGAGGTACGTGTCTCTAGCGGCAGCACGCGCTGCTCTACGACCAGCTCGTGCTGCAGCCCTACCTGGCGCGCGCCGCAGAGGTACGTGTCTCTAGCGGCAGCACGCGCTGCTCTACGACCAGCTCGTGCTGCAGCCCTACCTGGCGCGCGCAGCAGAGGTACGTGTCTCTAGCGGCAGCACGCGCTGCTCTACGACCAGCTCGTGCTGCAGCCCTACCTGGCGCGCGCCGCAGAGGTATTATGCAGAGGAAATAAAATTACAAGGAAAAGAAAACAAAATAACAATATTTTGTTGATCAATTATTGATAATCGTCTCAAATCGTAAGACACGGCTAGTAGCGTAGTCAGTTCTGAGCCATCTACACTCGTCTTGAGAACTACTATTTTTTTTTCACTCAAAAAGAAAATCTCCCATAGTAACTTGATACATCAAAACTTATATGTGTTTTACTAGCAACACCAAATTTAAGCAAATGTTTTGTTACTTACGTATGTTGTCACTTATGACACCAAACTCACGTAAGCGTGTTGTCACTTATAATATAAATAACAGAACACTTACGTAAGCGATATGTGCCTTATGACAATACACTTACGTGAGGATGTTGTGTTTTAAGACAGCCCACTTACGTGAGTGTGTGTTGGCGTGTGCCACTTACGTGCCAGTGTGACAGGTGCACGCGGCGGCGGCGGCGGCGCTGCTGGGGACCGGGGACGTGTCTCACTACATGCAGCAGGTGCTGGCTGGTGAGTCTGGATATTGATAAATTATTCAATAATTAATTATTTTTATTTTACTCTATTTATTCGTATTTAATGTCTTTTTTGGGAACTATATACGCTTCTGAAATAAGATTTTTACAGTATTGTGGACTCAATTATAGCTCAAGGAAGAATATGTCCAACGCCATCTAACTTAAGTTTAGCGAAGTGTAGTTTTTGTTAAGTGTGTATTATAAAGTTATTTCTTTTGTTCGCGGACATGTTCTATAAAATATTTTTTAACCGACTGCATTTGCATTTGTTTTAGTCACCTCAGGACGGCCCCGTCTGATGGGTTCTGGTTTCTTTTGATATGATAAAAACTTCATTTATTCGTATTTTACTGTTTTTAATATTTATAATTACATTACAATAATAACTAATCCATGAACTAATTAATGTTTAATTGATTGCCCCGTTATTTGGGTACTGTAAAGTAAGCAGGCGTAATTTTTTTCTATAATTTTCTTGCTTAGTAAAAATATTACTGTGAATATCGCGCAGCCTTGACCAGTGTGAGTGCGCGCGACATTGGTGTGCAGCCGAGTAAACGGCTGCCTCTAGGGTCGTAGCACTAGGTCCGCTCGCCCCGCCCGTTGGTCGGTCTGCCGCCAAGAACAGTCAGGGCCCCTACATACACTACAAGCCAGCCGGTGGTTGCTTTGTAGTTGTTACTGTTCGAGTCGCAATAATATGCAAAAACAATTGTAGCTTTTTAAAACGGCGACTTCGTTAGCGAGCTCTCGAGTAGTGTTACTGTCATATCGACGGCCGGCTCGTACGCGCTAGTACGTTTTGCAGCGTGGCGTGGATAATGTCTGTTTGATCCAGCCGCTGCTTGCTTGCTTGTGTGCGGCAGGGCTGGCGCGCGAGGAGGCGCTGGGCGCGCGCTACCTGCTGCCCGCGTCGGGCGGCGCCGTGCGCGCCTGCTACGAGCGCGCCGCCGTCGCCGCGCACGTGGGGGGTACGTGTACACTGCACGCGCGCTACACGCGCTCCTAGCTACCCTCTACACGCGCTCTGAGATACCCTCTACACGCGCTCTGAGATACCCTTTACACGCGCTCTGAGATACCCTCTACACGCGCTCCTAGCTACCCTCTACACGCGCTCTGAAATACCCTCTACACGCGCTCCTAGCTACCCTCTACACGCGCTCTACGCTACCCTCTACACGCGATCTGAGATACCCTCTACACGCGCTCTGAGATATCCTCTACACGCGCTCCACACTCCCTCTACACGCGCCCCACACTCCCTCTACACGCGCTCCACACTCCCTCTACACGCGTTTTATACTCCCTCTACACTCCTTCTTTTACATTCCTTCTACACTCTCGCTATACACTCCTTCTACATGCGCTCTACACTCTCTCTACACTCCCTCTACACGGGCTTTACATTTTCCTCTACATTCGCTCTACACCACCCTCTACATTTTCCTTTACAGTACCTTCTACACAAGCTCTTTATTTCCCTCTACACTATCCTTTGCACGCATTCTTCTTACGCTGTCTATAGCACTTTGCTTGGAGTAGGAAATTTTAGTACTGCTTTACTCGAGTTGAGTTTAGGTGATATTAAAAAAAAAAAAAAAAATCAACAACAACCCAAGGTTTCTTAAATATTCATGGATTCACTCCTAGTTGTGGCACAGTGAGAAATCGACGAGAATTGTGTTCAAGATATTACGCTGTATAAGTGCAAATATGGGTTTCACTGAACACGGCCTATAACCGAGGTACTCATAACCTTTTTCTGTATCAAGATAACCTATAAAAGCCGACTTGCTGGACATACTAAGCGCGATCCGGCACTGCGCTGCATTAGCCAATTTCATCACACGGGATCCGGCACGTCACAATGTTGTGTACAGCTTGCAACAAAAACGCCAAAATGGCAGAGTTACTTAAATGCGCCGCTTGCAACTGCGCATATCACTACTTGTGCGCGAATATAACTTCGGCGCAGTACAGAGAGGAGCAAGTTGAATTGAAGCGCAACTGGCGCTGTCCTCCTTGTTCCAATATTTCGTGCCGTGACATTCCGGATAACTCTGACAGCACGCAACAAAAGGATCGCATGAAGTACTCACAGAGTTCCACAATTTCTGGTATTGCTATTGATCCTGCTATAATATTAGAAATTAAGAAACAAATACAAGCCACTGTGAAGGAGTCTATAACTGAGTCCATAAAAGCGTGCTTTGCTATTGAGTTTGCGAAAATTCACTCTGAACTCAACATGTTGAAGGAGCTCAAAACATCTGTTGAGTACCTATGCGCTGACTATGACATCATTAAGACCGAGCTTAAAAACGCAACCACATTAGTGCAGAACCTTAATAAAGAGAGCGAAATTCTGAAGAACGAGGTAAAAGACCTCACATCTAGACTGACATTAGCTGAACTGTACGCACGCGACTCGAACATTGAAGTGAATGGTGTTCCCGAGAATAAGAGCGAAAATTTGATGGCGGTCCTTAAACAACTGACATCGATCATCTCCAACCCGATCGATGATCGCGATATCCTGTCATTTGCTAGAGTAAGGAAGCTTGACTCCGACAACCCCAGGCCCCGGTCCATTATTTATAGATTAGCCGGCCCACGCGTCCGCGACTCCGTTCTTGCTGCAACAGCTAAGTTTAACAAAAATAACCCGGACGATAAACTAGGGTCCAAGCACCTGGGCTACGCTGGCGCAAATTCTCCAGTATACGTATCCGAGCATCTGTCGCCTCACTACAAATCCCTCCACGCTGAAACTAGGAAGTTCGCCCGCGACAATGGTTTCAAATATGTGTGGGTAAGAGATGGAAAGATCAACATTCGCAAGGACGATAAGTCTCCAGCCAAACACATAAAAGATTCATCTATACTTAAAACACTCTTATGTTAGATCAGAGTGCGAACATAGGACCCCTGATTACAAAATCAAAATTCACCATTTACTACCAAAATTGTAGAGGAATGCGAACAAAACTAGTTAATATCCACCTGGCAAGTCTTAAACATAACTACGACGTAATAGTACTTACAGAAACCTGGTTAAATGATACTATTCTGGACAGCGAGTTACTGAACGAAAATTACAAGTTATATAGACGTGATAGATCAACGACGCGACTGAACGGCAAGGAAGGAGGTGGCGTGCTTGTAGCAGTTGCTAAACACATCGAATCAAAGCGGCTGAGCCACTGTGAAAGCTCTCATGAAGATCTTTGGGTCTCTCTCAAAGCTAGTGCTAGTTCCAGCGCGAAAATTATCAACATCTGCGCCGTTTACCTTCCACCGCCAGTTTCGACCGCTACGCTCGAATCGTTTTTTGACAACATAAGTTCTGTAATGAACAGCTCTAACAACAACACCATAGTTCTAGGGGATCTTAATCTGAGCTGCATTAAATGGGCTCCTTCTATACCCCAAACTGCCAATAGTATTTCGCCGTCCAGTAATACTAACAACAATATTTGCAATGCTTTATCAGACTTTATGTCTCTTAACAATTTTTGTCAGTTCAATCACGTTGAAAACATAAATTCAAGACTGTTAGATTTAGTCCTGTGTAACTTCTACGGTCTCATTGTTAGTGATATAAGTAATGATCCTATAGCCAAAATCGATGTCCACCATCCTCCTCTTATGATTGATATTGAGTGCTTCTCTACACCATTATTAAAACATAAGACATTTGCCTCTCATAACTTCAGAAAGGCCAACTATTCCGATATCAACGCTAAATTAGGAAACATTAATTGGATTGAATGTCTTACAAAAAATTGCAACAGTATAAATGATATGGTAAAAAATTTTTACTCTACACTACGCCAAGTAATCGAAGAAACAATACCTAAAAACAAACCAAAAAATTCAAAATATCCAATTTGGTTTACGAAACCTCTAATAAAACTACTTGCAGAAAAAAACAAAGTTAGAAAGCGTTTCAAATACTACAACAATCCGCGCGATGGTATAGAACTTCAAGTCTTAAGCAAAAGAGCTGACGTTATAATGTCTGAATGTTACAAGTCTTATATTTTAGGTATCGAATTCTCCATAAACACTAATCCTAAAACCTTCTGGTCCTTCATAAAAAGTAAAAAAGAATGCTCTACGTCTCTGCCGTCGTCAATGCAATTAAAAGACAAAACTGCTAATACCGGGGACAACATATGTAACCTTTTCGCTGACCATTTCAAGTCTACCTTCTCTTCACCCAAATCCAACCACGCAAACAATATATCTCCTGCTACAACGTTACTACACCTAGACTCTATTGGCAATCTAATAGTTAACGAGAGGACTATCCTTAATAATCTAAACAATGTTGATACTAGCAAAGGGGCTGGACCTGATGGTATACCACCTATATTCATTAAGAAAACTGCTAAATACCTCGCTCTACCTTTAATGATACTTTTCAACAAGTCGCTGCACACAGGTATTTTTCCAGCACTGTGGAAAGAAGCAAATGTTGTCCCAATTTTTAAAAAAGGAGAAAATACTCATGTTACTAACTATAGGCCTGTTTCTATCCTTAATGCATTCCCAAAAGTATTCGAAGCTACTATACTACCCTTTCTCGTTAAATTCTCAAAACCACTCATCAGTATACATCAACACGGTTTCATAAAAAATAAGTCTACAATATCTAATCTGTTGGTCTACACATCATATATATCAAAGGCTGTCGATGCAAAGAAGCAGATAGACGCTATCTATACTGATTTCAGCAGTGCTTTCGACAAAGTAGATCATAAATTGTTAATCAGTAAGCTGGCAGGTTATGGCATCCATGGAGTTTTCCTTGAATGGTTGACCTCATATCTCTCTAACCGCACCCAACATGTAACTGTAAATGGTTATAGATCCGTTGACTATACTCCTCCCTCCGGCGTTCCACAAGGTTCCCACTTAGGCCCTATACTTTTTTTATTATTCATTAACGATATTTGGGGCCATATTAAATTTAGCAGGTTTTCTTTATTTGCAGACGATCTTAAATTATACAGGGAAATTTCTAACCGCGACGACATGTCACTTCTCCAGCAAGACCTTAATGCAGTCAATGGCTGGTGTGAAACAAATAATATGGTTCTTAACGGCGACAAATGTTTTCACATAAAATTCACAAGAAAGAACTCGCCTTTCTCTTCAACCTACTACCTAAGTAATATACCTCTCCAAGAAGTCCAGGTTATTCGGGATTTAGGCGTTCTGATTGATAGCAAACTCACCTTTAACGATCACATTGACCACATAGTTAACAAGTCCCTCAAAATGCTCGGCTTCATAAAGAGAACTTGCAAAGAATTTCGAAATCCTAATACCATAATCTGTCTTTTTAACGCCTTTGTAAGAAGTCACCTGGAATATGCAGCAGTTATTTGGAATCCCACTTACACTATTCACTCATCCAGAATTGAAAAAGTTCAACGTAAATTCACCAAATTTCTCGCTTTTAAGGCACGCGCTTGCCCCTATCGAAGCTCTTATAAAGAGCGCCAGGAATACTTTAGCATCACCTCTCTAGAAGCACGTAGAAAACAAACAGACCTCTTAGTTCTTTACAAAATTGTAAATAATATGATTGACTCACCCGATCTCTTAGAACAAATTAACTATTCTGTACCAAGACCCAATACTCGGCCATCTAATCGAAGTCTCTTCCAGACAAACATTTTCAACCACTCCAATCTTGGGAAATTTTCACCAATACTGAGGATGATGAAACTCTTTAACACTTATACCAGCATAGAGGATGATGTGGACATCCACTGTGATAGCTTCTATAGTTTTAAGGTTAAAGTGCGCAAATTACTCCAAGACTGTTCAAGAATTTAAGTTCCCAAGAATTTAAGTTCCTAAAAGTTCCTAAATGTCTCCTATTTTCTTCTAATTATATTTAATTTAATTTTTTTAAAGTCAAATTCTTTTTAAGTTTTATAAGTCAAGAATAAGACTTTTTTCGTTATATTTGTCACATGTTTAATAACTAGACCTAATTAATTATGAATGTTGTGTGAGCCTTTAATTGGCAACCTTATAAGGCTAAAACTGTTATACCCTAATTAAGCTTAAGTGTTTTATAAGAGGGCCGTTGGCTTACCTATTAAATAAATAAATAAATAAATAAATTAAATCTCGTTATTTGAAAATTAAATATGGTCAAAAAAGCACGAAGTGAAAAATCTTTGCACTCGAGTGCAAATCATTTCAGGTACAAAATTTTTAAATACAAAAAAGGTTTTAGCAGTTGTGACGTGAAAGAAAATGGTGTGCGCAAAGCCTATAAAAAAACCCAAGAATAACTAACTTCAAAGTAGGTACTCGCGGCTGCACGTGATACAAATTACTTCAGCCAGATGTAGCTGCTTGTACGTAATACAGAGAATATTGCAAAGAGGTTCGAAATTTTACTGATGCCGGTGAGTCGCCTATTGACTCAGTTGGAAGAGCGCTGGCGCGGATAGCCAGAGGTTGCGGATTCGAATACCGGCATGTGTGGAAGTTTTAGCCGCTAAATAGATTTTTAAAATCAAGAAGTTTTAACGACCTCTGTGGCGTAGCGGTGGCACATTTACCTACCACGCAAGAGGTCTCGTGTTCGAATCCTGCCTGGGAACAAAAAAAAACTTCAGGTCTTGTATATTTACATTATTGTGATGTTGCTGTTTCTGGTTCCCACGACACAGGGTATCCTAGTGTGTGGCTAGAAGCATGAAATAAGAAACGTTTATTGAGCAGAATAAAACTTAACAATGTATAAAGTAACTCTGAATCAAACTAAATTAAATTGTTTCTCGGGGCACAGTTCTTTATGTACGAGTCTGAGTGCTTAGTGCGAGTTTTTTAACTACTCGATCGCGTTAACGTAAACTCATATTTCTATAGCATCGAGGAAGCGCCACCTAGCGACAAGTATGGAAATTAAAACTGCTGAGTGCGAGTTGTAATGGTTTACGTTGAGAAGTGAACACGTTTACCAGCCAAAACACGAATAAACGCGAGTGCGAGTTGTACTGTGACAGCGTTTTGCCAGTTCGAACGGTTTTTTTTTTATTTATTAGGTTTTTCAACAGACGCACACTTTACAAATATAGACACAATTTACAATAAATCAAGCCACAGTGTGAATCTAATAACTGAAAAACACAACATTCACATCACATAACATGTAAGACTTACGGACTACAAGTTGGCGCGATTACCTATTGGAACTAAAAACAATAAAGGCATTAGGTTACATTTTCAGGTATGGATGATGTTGACCCTAATTGGATCAAATTTGATCTAAATTTACTAAGAGTACATGCAAATAAATCGAATTTCTGAGAATCTTTTACGAAAAGTTGATTATGTTTTCTACATAATCTGTTAATTATTGAATATTTGCCAATATTGGTTCTTGCAGAACAAAGATAAAATGGACGGTAATTAACGACTCTGGCTTCTCGACAAGGAACCACAAAACTGAATTTTGAAAGTAGTTGAGGACAGAATACTTTGTTTCGATTCGATTGGATCTGTCAAACTGGCACTAAGCGCTCTGTATGTGAATGTTACGTTTGCGTTTTTAGCGGTAGCGCATCCGCACGGTAGGCAGTTGCGCCGCTGCGCAGCGTGGCATGATAGTCTCTCTCGTTTGCCAGCGCTGCACGCGGAGCTGCCGTCGCTGCTGCGCGCGTGCGCGTCGGCCGGCGCCAGCGCGGCGCGGCGCGGCGACCTGCGGCGGCTGCACGCGCTGCTGCGGCCGCTGGGCGGCGACGCGCTGCGCCCGCTGGTGGCGGCCGCGCACGACCAGGCCGCCGCCGACGGCAGGGCGCTGCTCGACGCGCCCGTGCCCGCCAACGAGGTGCCGGTTCACTCGCTCACTCATTCACTAACCCATTTGCTAGCTTACTCATTTTTTTTTTATTTACCGTTCACAAAACTGAATGTTACACCTTAGACTTACAAAACAGTTCATATTATAAGAGGGCTTACAGTGATGTACATTCTACTAGATGTGAACACAACATGCAATTTGAGCGCAGAAGTACTAATTAAATTAAATACTATATTTTTAATGGCTAAGTCCGTCTCCCACCCCATTCCAAGGTGTGACACCGACTCATGGATACGTTCACTCATTCAACGAGGTGCGCCCCGCCCCCCGCCCACGTCCGTCCCATCACTCACTTTGTGAACCACTGACTCACCAACTCACTCATTCACTAACTCATTGATACGTTCACTCATACAACACGGTGTCCCCCGCCCCACGCCCCAGCGATCACTCACTTTGTGAACCACTGACTCACCAACTCATTTGCTAACTTACTCATTGATACGTTCACTCATTCAATGAGGTGCGCCTCGCCCACGCCCCAGTGATCACTCACTTTGTGAACCAGTGACTCACTAACGCACTAATTCACTAACTCATTTGCTTACTTACTCATGGATACGTTCACTCATTCCTATAATTGTTCACTGCCTCATTCATTGATACGCTCACTCGTTCGTATACTTGTTCACTATAGTGTCACAAACTTATTTGAACCAAAGACAACATCACTTTTCTCATAGTACTTGAAGTTTCCATACAAAATTTTACACTTCCACCGGGTCAGAAAACTTTGTAGCACTCACAATATCTCATTCATTGTTACGCTCATTCGCTCATTGTCTATCTCATTCATTCGTTTACGCGATTGTTGGTTTTCCATAAAATATTAATGCAATAAAGGAACAGATTAATGCTGTCACCAACACATTAAAAAGAAGCGGAATTCTACCGAAATGACAAATAATATTTATGTTATATATTTAAAACAGAGAAGACCGTTGATCAATAAAGTTCAATTTGTCAGTCAGTGACAAGTGTCCACGGTTACAAGTAGGTACTTTCACTAAGGCATTCCACTTCGTTCCTGTACGATGTCAATCTAGCAAATGTGCCGCGCAGCATATTTGCTGACACCAATTTTGTACAACTTAAGTCAGTGTAAAACAGCCACTCTATTCAAGCACACCTATACTGTAGAAATACTAATAAACTTACGTAAAATCAACTAGTGTGTTTGAAACTCAAATACTCGACAAATGTATGGTGGAAGCGCCGTCAACTAAGCGCCAGACTGTACATTTTATGGTCCTTCGAGGAACGGCGAGGTCATTTAGCCATAACCAGGTATTTAGTGCTCTGTTACCCCGTGTTACGGTAGCGAATCGGTTTACTTGGCCTCTCAGAAGCGGGAATCACCAAGTAAATTGAGAAGGCGCACAATACTGTAACCGGAGTGCACCTGCGCTAGGTACCAGCTAAAAACCTTTGCCCGAAACTGAATCAACGCCGTGCTCGCCCTGCACTGTCAACTACGTGCTGGACTGCTGAGCTGGAGCTACTGAACTTACACCGCGCTCATCGTGCACCGTCAACTACGTGCCGAACTACTGAGCGGGTACAGCTTAACTAAGGACACCCTAGTATACGTGCAACATGGATAAACTTCAACAACAGTGTACGTGTTTTGAAGCTATAAAGAAACTATGTGAAAACTACAAGAAAGATAGTGCGTCACGAAAAACTAAAGATTACCTTGAGAACAAACTAACTTCTCTCGAAAGCCAATGGAAGGATTTTGAGGAGAGACATGGAACACTTTTGATAGAAATATCAGACAAAAACATCCCTTACTTCAGTGAAAATGTTTTTGAAAAACTCCAGACAATTGCTGAATCAACTAAGACTAACATGATGTACTTACTAAAACGGTTGCAAGCGGCCGAATCAAAGTCTGTCAACTTCGATTTGTCAGGAATTTTAGAGGATGCAACTGACGAAACTGTCTCTCGACTACTAACTAAGCAAGAGTGCAACTTCAGAGCTATCGACCGCATCATGTCTAAAATCGACATTCCATCGATTAACGAGAAGTGGGAACTGGAAGACAGTCTTGGCCTGCTCAAATCAAAGTGGGAGGCCATCGATAAACTACATTGGGAGCTAGAGAGCTTACTCAACGGGTCGAACGAAAACTACTATCGTTTATTCGTCAGCGTCGAAGACAAATACGACGAAATGAAGAAAGATCTAAACCGTAAACTGTGGTCAACTGTACATTATCAACAATCTGCGCCGAGAATAGAGATTCCTGAATTTTCCGGAAGCTACAGTCAGTGGAATTCTTTCAAGGATATTTTCGTAGAAACTATTCACTCAAATCCCACCATAAATAAAGCGCAAAAAATGCAGCACCTTAAAACCAAGCTACGAGGCGAAGCTGAAAAGCTGGTGCAGCACTTAACTATCAGTGCCGAAAACTATGAAAGCTGCTGGGAAATCTTAAACCACCGCTTCGAGAATCGACGACTGCAATTTACTTCGTTCATGAGCACCATGCTAAACTTGCCAAATATTCAACACCCTGACGCCCAAAAACTAAAACGAATGCATGACGTCATTACTGAATGTTTGAATGGACTATCAAACATGGGTATTGATACTGCTACTTGGGACCCAATGATAGTACATTTGATGTCTCAAAAACTGATCGAAACATCTTTATACGGCGAGTACGTAAAGGAACTACGCGATCACAGGGAGATACCTAACTTGAACGAGTTTCTTTCGTTCCTGGAAGGCAAGTTCATGGCCTTTGAAACTATAGGAACTACCAAGAAAGAATTCACTAATACGTCGAATCAACACTCGAACAAACCTTTCAACAAACAATATCCCCTGAAGAATCTTAACTACTACGAACATAAAAAACTTACGCCGAAAACATATCATACTGTATATGGACACTGCAAACTTTGCGACGGAAAGCATGTTCTGATGCAATGCCCGAAGTTTGTCAGCGCGGAACCTAGGGAACGGAACAGCATTGTTGCGAAACTGCAAGTATGCAAAAACTGCTTGTACAGCCACGGTCACTTGGAGTGCAAGTCAACTAAAACTTGCAAGGAATGTAATATGAAACACCATACACTATTACATTACGTGGTTGCCGCCGGAAAGAACTCAACACCAAATAACATTGAAAAAAACCGACCGCCACAGCGAGCATACAATTCCCCCCAGCAACAACAAGTTTCAAATCACTTATCAAACACCGACACAGAAATTTTGCTGACAACTGTGCAACTGAAAGTAAAGGCGATCGACGGAACGTATGTGCCGCTTAGGGCACTCTTAGATCAGGGTTCCCAGGTAAATCTGATCTCGGAAAATGCTGCCCAACTACTCAAACTACCTAGGCGAAAACTAAATGCCACAATTACTGGAATTGGGTCAGTATCTGGAGACTGCAAGGGAAAACTACAACTGACTTCGAAGTCCATTCACAATGACTTCAGCTTCGACTTTGAGGCATTAATTATGAAAAAACTTACTAATAATTTACCGAACTCGTCATTCGACAAGGCTAACTGGCCGCACTTAGAGAACCTGAAACTTGCCGATCCTGACTACAATGTCTCACGGTCGGTAGACGTATTGCTAGGAGCAGACGTATACTCAAAAATTATACTGGATGGTGTGCTACGCGGAGGTCAACAAGCACCCATTGCCCAACAAACACATCTCGGATGGATTTTGTGTGGGAAACTGCAAACATTCAACTGTCACGCAACCTTAATCGACGTGAATGAACTCAAAAAATTCTGGGAATGTGAAGACATAATTCAAGGCAACGATGACTCGTCAAAGGACGATCAATGCGAAAGGCACTATGTAGAAACGGTGCAACGATGTCCCGACGGGAAATACACGGTGAAAATGCCTATGGTCCCCAATTTCGAGGAAAACCTGGGTAACTCAAAATCGATTGCCATCTCACAATTCCTGCAACTCGAAAGGCGTCTCGAGAGGAACAAGAAACTTGCGTCGATGTACAGAGATTTCATAAAAGAATACTCTGACATGGGACACCTCAAGCCGTCGCCTCAGCAAACAAAGCCTGAATGCTTTCTGCCACACCATGGGGTCCTGAGGGAACACTCCACTACAACTAAACTCAGAGTTGTTTTTAACGCTTCCCAAAAAACTACATCAGGATTCAGCCTTAACAATCTCCAAGAAAAGGGAGCAAACTTGCAAAAGGACATCCAAGCCTTAATAATAAAGTGGCGAGTCTACAAATACGCATACACCGCAGACATAGAAAAAATGTTTCGTGGAATCTGGGTCGCCGAAGAACAACAAGCACTTCAAAAAATTATTTGGCGAGACTCACCGCGTGAAAAATTACAAGAACTACAGCTGTGCACCGTCACATACGGCACGAAAAGCGCGCCTTGGCTAGCTATGAGAACATTGTTACAGTTGGCCTTGGATGATAAGCACAAGCACCCTGCCGCAGCCGAAATACTGCAGAAGGAGGTTTTTGTCGACGACCTCATAAGCGGTCATAACTCTCTAGACGAAGCCAAAAACCTACAACACCAACTCATCAACTTATTAAGGGGCGGCGGAATGAACTTGCGGAAGTGGTCGAGTAACCACCCAGCTCTACTTGAGAACCTTACTAGCGATCAACTTTCAACAAAAAACATCTTCGACTTTAAAACTGAAGATACTACAAAAACTCGGACTTGGCTGGAATTCGCACGAAGACATATTTGTCATGAACTGGAGTCTTGAACTTGGCACCGAATCTCAGATTACAAAGAGAAACCTACTTTCGGAAATATCAAAATTATATGACCCACTGGGCTGGTTTTCACCAATAACTATTAAGGCCAAGCTACTTTTCCAGCAAGTTTGGACAAGTCAACTCGGATGGGATGATAACCCAACCGAATCAATTCAACAAGAGTGGCTGAAACTGAAAGCCGAGATGACTCAACTCAAAACTGTTAAACTTAACAGATGGCTCGGCGGAACCCAAAACAACTTGGAACTACTTGGTTTCTGCGACGCCAGCGAAAAGGCTTATTCCTGCGTTATCTACAGTCGCATGACAAACGAGGAGGGAATGCCGATTATCACTCTACTTGTTGCCAAAACTAGAGTCTCACCGCTCGGGCAGAAAACTACTCTACCGAGACTCGAACTCTGCGGCGCACTACTACTGTCTCAACTCATCGAGAAAACTAAAAAGGCCTTATCTGGGTATAACATAACCGTACGAGCATGGTCCGATTCACAAGTAGTACTGGCCTGGCTGCAAGGAGAAGCCGCACGTTGGGAGACGTACGTAGCTAACCGGACTACCAAAATAAAGAAACAAATCCCGGCTGAGCAATGGAACTATGTAAGGTCAGAAGAAAACCCCGCAGACTGCGCGTCTAGAGGATTGTATCCGTCGAAGCTCGTTAACTACAGGCTGTGGTGGGAAGGACCTGATTTTCTGAAAACGGAGGAAACACCACGCAGTGACAAAGAACAAGCCGTGTGCCTTTTCAGTACGAACTTAGAAAGCGCCAACCATACTCAGCTGAGAGGACAAACAAACAAGCCGTACGAGTCTATTATTAGCGACCTATTACTCAAACATAGCTCATACACCCGTGCAAAAAGAGTCATGGCATGGATACTGCGCTTTATCAACAATGTACGCGGGAAGACGAAATCCGAAACCGCATACCTAACGACGAGCGAATTATCAGTTGCAAATAATGAAATAATCAAGTGCGCGCAGAAAACCGACTTCGCATTTGAATACAAAAAACTACAGAAGAACGAATCTGTACCTAACTCGAGCAGCGTCTACAAACTGAAGCCATACATGGATTCCAACGGAATCATACGCGTCGGCGGACGCTTGAACAAGTCTTTACTGCCTCCTGAGACAAAAAATCCTATAATTTTGTCTCGGAATGGCCGGCTAACTCAACTTCTGATCCAACACGCACACTTGTCAACTCTTCATGGAGGGGCCCGATTGACCCTATCCTACATCAGACAGCGATACTGGATCGTCAGCGGCAACAGAACTGTGAAAACTCAACTACGTCACTGTGTACAGTGCCACCGCCACAAGCCTACCAAGAACGTTCAACTGATGGGCGATCTGCCCCCACAGAGAATCAACCCGTCCCGACCATTTACGCATACCGGTGTCGACTTCACCGGCCACGTAGAGGTCAAACTTAACAAGGGACGAGGTGTGAAAACCTCAAAAGGTTACATTGCGATTTTTGTGTGCATGGCTACAAAGGCAGTACACATAGAACTCGTATCAGACATGTCCACAGAGACATTTCTTGCCGCATTTCAAAGGATGTGTGCCAGGCGCGGCACCCCCAAACATATGTACTCAGACTGCGGAACCAACTTTATCGGCGCGTCAAAGGTACTACGCAATGAGTTCCAAGAATTCAAACAAGCCTTGACGCCGGAATTCTTTGATGAAATAGGAAAACTCGAAGTGGAGTGGCATTTTAACGCCCCCGCATGGCCCACCGCAGGCGGCTTATGGGAGGCTGCAGTTAAAGCCATGAAGTACCACCTCAGACGAGTACTAGGAGATCAGAAACTCACTTACGAAGAGTTCACCACTTTGCTGACCAGAATCGAGGCCTGCATGAACTCGCGACCTTTGTGCCCACTAACTGAAGATCCGGAAGAATTTTATAACTATCTAACTCCGGGTCATTTCCTAACTGGCGGCCCTACGTTGTCGCTACCTATATCCGATTACACTGACGTCAGAGATGTCGACATACGCCGTCGGTGGCAACTTACCGAGCATATGTTACAACGATTTTGGCGGACGTGGTCTAGTGAGTACCTCAACCAACTACAAGCTAGAAGTAAATGGCAAGAGGCCACAAAAAACATTAAAGAAGGTGACATAGTACTGGTGAAAGAGGATAACTTGCCACCCGGCAAGTGGGCGATGGCACGCGTAACAGAACTCCACCCCGGTAGCGACGGACTCGTCAGAGTCACTACTGTCAAGACTCAGACCTCTATGATGAAGCGGCCAATTGTAAAACTGTCGCCGCTGCCCATCAACTGCGAGCAAGATATAAACCGTGAACTGGCTCAAGAGGCTGAAAAGCCACCAACAAGAGCATCACCATCACCAAAAGGAGGTGCACGAAGAAGCAATCCTCTCATAATCGCGGCGGTAATGACAACAATTCTTACACTGATATCTGGGTCACATTCTGCGCCGCTAAATACGGATACTCATATAACCTATACTAGTTTCGAGCCAGAGCGCCCGATCTACTACGATACAGTTGGAGGGATTCAACTAGTACACAATGAATGGAACTTATTGATGTACTATAACTTAACTACATACTGGGATGGAACTCGAAACTTACTCAACTACTTGGAAACTTTAAAGGATCTTTGCGCCAAGATGGACCACAGATTCTGCAAGACTACACTAGATCAACTTTACCATGAAATGGATTTACTGAACCACTACAACGCTGTACTTTTGGCGCCTCACAGAGAACTAACTATCCGAAGGAAGCGGAAGCGGGGGCTAATTGACGGCGTAGGCTATATCGCGAATGGACTTTTCGGTATCTTAGATCAGCACTTCGCCGAAAAATATCAACAGGATATCGAAGCCATCCAAGGAAATGAGCACTACTTACTTGAACTCGTAAAAAACCAAACATCTATCGTGCAAGTGGAAAACGATGTTTTAAAGAAAAATGAAGATAACCTCAAGCGTCAGTTTACCTACATCAATACTGTACTAACTCAAACGAACATGAGTTTGGAGAAGATTGAGAATGTAATAGAAACTGTGACAACGGCCAACTATTTCGCCACTTCGTCATTTACGGCATACCTCATCCTAACCAATCTGGAAAAAATCCAGGAGATGCTGCTTAATACCATAAATAACATTTACCAAGGACATCTCGACGTACATCTATTTACGCCGGCAAACTTAATAAAGCAACTAACAGAAATCGCCGGAAGACTTCCAAGAACTTTATCTCTACCAGTGAACGACGTAAGAGCAGAAATAAAGGATCTCTATAAGCTGTTGCATGTAAAGGCAAGAATAACTGAGAACTATTTCTTATGTGAGATTCATATACCACTCATCGGTGACGAAGATTTCACCCTCTACCGTGTCATCCCTTTGCCGATAAAAACTCAAGAAAATGCAACTAAATTGATACAAGTTTCAACCGCATACGTAGCTGTGAACTTTAGAAAAAACACATACATGAGTATGCAATATGAAGACTTAAAGCGCTGCACACAAAGAAGCAAAGATAACTTTATCTGCCGAGCAATTCTACCGGTGCACAACTTACACTACAAAAATGCACCTTGCGAAGCAAAACTAATCGGTCAACAAACGGCCTTGCCTTGTGAGATGAGAAGCGCATCGTGCAAGGACTACTGGATCGAATTACATGCGCCAAATACTTGGCTGCATGTGTGCTGCGATAAGTGTACGCTACGTTCAATATGTGATAAGGACGTATCACTGCACACTACTGACTACTCCGGGATACTAACATTGAAACAAGGCTGCATGGTGCAAGCCCGTGATACGACTATCTACTCCAAGAATCAATTTAGCAGTAACGTTAAGATGCAACCAGATATATCCTTCTACACTCCCTTGCTGAACAACTCTATTAATAGAATTGTGAATTTAACCATCCACGGTTTGCCAGAGTTGTCTCTACCGGACAAATGGAACCTGTCAGAAGTGGATAAACGACTAGCCTTACAAAGGACCAACGAACTCCATCTACCATCAAAAATATCCACTCACGACATACATCAATATGTGATCAGTTACTGCCTACTGGTAGCAGGACTTACCACCTTTGCCGTATGGATTTTGAAAACACGCTGTCCTGACCTATGCAAAGGAAGAGTGCATGACGGCGCACACTCCGAAGACATCGAGTTAACGGCGGTACCTAAGAGAAACCAGCGGGCACAGAAGTCGGACCCCGCCCCCTCTGCGGATAATATCGCGTTTAATTTCGAATAATATAAGTGATTTACTTTTAGTTAATTACGGCTTACTTTTATAAATAGCTACTATAGATATTGTACTTACTTAAGCATACTTACTTTAATGTTACAGTTTAAATTTTAGTGAACTCTGTATCTCTCAATCTCTAACTGATTTTTTATCTTATATCTCTTTTGCGGTTGAGAGCATGTACGATGTCAATCTAGCAAATGTGCCGCGCAGCATATTTGCTGACACCAATTTTGTACAACTTAAGTCAGTGTAAAACAGCCACTCTATTCAAGCACACCTATACTGTAGAAATACTAATAAACTTACGTAAAATCAACTAGTGTGTTTGAAACTCAAATACTCGACAAATGTATGGTGGAAGCGCCGTCAACTAAGCGCCAGACTGTACAGTTCCGTCGTCTGGCATCGTCAACCGCCTCTGACTACTGCGCGTGTCTGTCTGCGCAGGCGCACACGCACTTCGTGCAGGCGGTGCTGCAGCTGCACGACAAGTACTCGTCGCTGTTCGCGGAGGTGTTCGGCGGCGCGCAGGCCTTCAGCGGCGCGCTCGACAAGGCCTGCAGCGCCGTCGTCAACGCGCCCCGCCCCGCGCGCGCGCCCGAGCTGCTGGCCAGGTAACACGCACCCCGCCCCGCCCCGCCCCGCGCGCGCCCGAGCTGCTGGCCAGGTAACACGCACCCCGCCCCGCCCCGCGCGCGCGCCCGAGCTGCTGGCCAGGTAACAAGCACCCCGCCCCGCCCCGCGCGCGCGCCAGAGCTGCTGGCCAGGTAACACGCACCCCGCCCCGCCCCGCGCGCGCGCCCGAGCTGCTGGCCAGGTACGCCCCGCCCCACTCCAGGTACCGCCCCGCGCCTAAGGTATTGCCCCGCCCCGCCCTTGCCCCGCGCGCGCGCCGGAGTTGCCCGCCAGGTACCCCCGCCCCGCTACGCCGCGCGCGCGCGTCAGCTGTCCGGGTACCTCCCAACCCCCGCCGCGTCCCGCCCGCGCCGCAGCCACTCCCCAGGTACCGGCCCACGTACTGCCATGCAGCACAGCTTCTCCTCGCGAGCCAGGTATAGTAAGCTACCCGGGCACAAGGCTGGAACTGCTGGAAAGTCGGCACACTCACACTACATGCTCGTGCGAGCTTTCGTTTCGTATCATTTCGTTTCGCAGCGGACTCTGTGATGTAGCGAAGAAGATTGGTCTTAGGAAGAGTGGCACCATTGCTATGAGGCATTGATTGCTAACCTGAAGTTACATCAGGTTAGCTATTCGATACACACTCGTCGAAAACTCCTCAATCTTATTTAGCTTAATTTTAATACAATAAATTAAGAAAACTTTTTTTGTACAAAAATATCTATAATCCCACGCAGTTTACTGTCGCAAAAAGAACTTAACTACAAGTAGATAGATTTCATTTTTACAAGTTCTATTTTTGTTTTTATGTAACAATACAGTTTCGTCTCATGTCAGTTAGAAAATAAATACTTGCTTATTTTTGTATTATTACAGCCGAATAGTATCACCTATGATAATCTTTGCACAATATTTACTTGTTAAATGCAGCTCCTAGAAGCCACCCCTACCTGCACCAGGTTGATGAACGATGCTGAATGAATGAGAAGTGAACCATCCGACTGTGTATTGAGGGGCGGTGTAACTGGGCGCAGGTACTGCGACGCGCTGCTGCGGCGGCGGGGCGGCGGCGGGGGCGGGGGGGGCGGCGGCGCGGGGGCGGAGGGGGACGCGGACGCCGCGCTGGCGCGCGCCATCACCGTCTTCAAGTACATCGACGATAAGGTGCGCCGGCGCCGCTCGCCACCACACTTACACTTCTTATTATATTCTTTTTAATGCACTCACCCGTGCTAAGGACAATTTTAAAAACCTATTTAGAGGCTAAAAATTCCACCCATGCCGGGATTCGAACCCGCGACCTCTGCCACAGATAGACAGAGGTCGCGGGATCCCCAACCCGCATGGCCAGCGTGGGGGTTATGGGCATTACCCCCCAATGATGGCATAACCTTGCGCTATGTCGTTCATTAGGGGAGGGCTACGTCCAGCAGTGGACTAATATAGCCTTAAGAAGAAGAATAGGATTTTACACTTTTGAGCAGAGTGCATGAGAAACTACAATTCATAGGTCATTACGACGACACAATTTACACCACGAAGCCGATTGATACAAATCAGTCGTAGCCGATTCATCGTCAGCCGTCTGACGCCCACCGCAGGACACGGCCCTACTTTGATCTACGTACTGATTGTTCGGAGCTTTCTGTGGAAACTTTTAATGGCTGTCTGTTTATATATCTGCTTTGTAATATTGTGTTTATTTACTCTCTAGTTTTCGTAAATATTGAATAAATAAATAGCTTCACCTGGTAAGCTTCATCTCAATGGCTTTTGGTAAGGTTCTCTGCCTAAGAGTTTTCCAAGCTTTTTGATGTTGTGCCGCCCACATGCGGCGACCTCTTGCCACAGTGACCAGGTCTACAGACACTAGCCAAATAAAAATACTTTAAAAGAAAAAAGAGGTTCGAAATTGCACTGATGCCGGTGAGTCGCCCATTAGCTCAGTTGGAAAGAGCGCTGGCACGAATAGCCTGAGGTCGCGGGTTCGAATCCCGGCATGGGTGGAATTTTTAGCCTCTAAATAGGTTTTTTAAAAAACTTTATTGTAAAACAAGGTTACAATGATAGTTACTGGCTCCCAAACTAGGAGTCTATGTGCTATGGTTGCCAGGCTACTCACAAATTTGTTTTACAATAATGAATAAATTAAAAACCAATGTATATTAACTTCAGTGTTTTAAATGGAGTTTTTAAAATAGGCATTGTCTGTTGATTTGTCTGTGGCATTTTGAGCGCTTCCGTGCTCCGCAAGGCACGTTATGCCTTTGGTGCCGGCTGCCATGTAATGGCAGTCGTTAAGCCATTGTCAGAGCTGATGGGCGGCTTTTTATCAACTTTTTTGACAGTAAAGCCAGCCACTGTCTTACAATCCTCCACTAACCCGGACTTGGCCCCCGTGGTGGAGTATGTCCTAACCTTTCTGCGGTGCAGGAAGAGACTCGTGCCCCGGCAGTGGGGATATACAAGGGTTGATAGCGACGGGGTTTGTTACAGGACGTGTTCCAGAAGTACTACGCGCGCGCGCTGGCGCGCCGGCTCATACACCAGCTGTCAGCCAGCATGGACCAGGTGACCGCACGGACACTGCACGTACATTCACTACAGTCGGTCTTATATCGCTGGAATTCGTTAATGTCCACGATTTCTTTACTACTAAAGAAGGACTATATATGTAATATTACTTTAGTTTCTTTACTGTGCAATAACGTGTTATCTGGCTCTGTGCCCAAACATAACATAAATTTACGTCTATATCCCAGAGGGCTAAGCAGAGACCTGCGATCTACCTTTTGCCTCGATCCCGACAGATCATCTTCTTTTCAACCCAGATAAAAAGATAAAGATATTTATTGAGCAACAGACATCGGTATACGTGTAATGTTATTCTAGTTTACAGCTTGACTTACATATGAAGTATACGTAATTTTTTATCACATTAGAAACCTACCTCGGTAGATCCTGTGTTATGGTTTCTAACGCCCCCCTTCGGTTATCATTAAGTCTAAATATAAATGCAGCTAATCTAGATAAAAACTACTTTCTTTCTTTCACTAACAGTAATCTGCTCCCACATTACGCGTGTCAAATGCACCTATTTTTGTACCTATTTGATTAAAAAACACACAGTTCCAAGTAAACATCCGGAATGGAGTAGTAAGTGTGTTGTTGGGCGCAGGAAGAGGCGATGATCAACCGGCTGAAGGCGGCGTGCGGCTACGAGTTCACCAACAAGCTGCACCGCATGTTCACGGACGTGGCCGTGAGCGCAGACCTGGACAACAAGTTCCAGCTGTACCTGCAGGAGCGGCGCCTGCCCGCCTCGCCCGCCTTCAGCGTGCAGGTGAGTCCACCTGGACATTGAATTTCTGAAACAGAATTGCAGTGCAGCTATAGTTGATGGTAAATGAAAAAAAAAAATTCAACGGTGTACCTGCTTTATAAATGGTGTTCTAAGTATTTTTAGTATATTCAAGATCTGCGTAGATTTTTTTTAAAAACCTATTTAGAGGCTAAAAATTTCACCCATGTTGGGATTCGAACTCGCAACCTCTGGCTGTCCGTGCCTTAGCACGGGTTAGTGCATTAGAAAAAAAATAGTATAGATTTTTTTTAATGTAAGCAAATAAAAATGTGCGCGTGGGGCTCATTCGGGTAACTCGGCTGTCGGTTTGGGTTAGACGGCTACTTTGTTCCGCTTAACGATGTATGCATTATCAAATGAGGCGCGTACCTCATTCAGTTACAGCCCTCGTCGAGGCGATACGATGCATGCGACTTTAACGTACGATCCCCTACTAGCGAAGTAAAAGATGTTTCGCGACAAAATCTCAATGCCAAACCCCTTAGCTCGGTTCCACTAAGTTACTGCAAGCGGTCGAGCTCGACGTTGTTGATGGCGGGTCCCCCCCCCGGCAGGTGTTACAGGCCGGCGCGTGGCCGCTGGGCGGCGCGGGCGGCGCGGGCGCGGGCGGCGCGGCGGGGGCGAGCGCCCCCCCCGCGGCGCTGGAGCGGCCGGCGCGGCTGTTCGAGGCGTTCTACCGCTCGGCGTTCAGCGGGCGGCGGCTGGCGTGGCTGGCGCACCTGTGCGGCGGAGAGCTGCGCGCGCGCCACACGCCGCGCCTGCTGCACCTGCACGCCTCCGCGCACCAGTGCGGCGTGCTGCTGGCCTTCGACGCCGCCGAGTGAGTGCGGCGGCAAGAAACACATTACAGAGCCCCACCGACCTCACGCCAGCTACTCAGTAACTCACTCTGGGGTGAGTAGCTCGCGCTGGAGTGAGTAGCTCGCGCTGGAGTGAGTAGCTCGCGCTGGAGTGAGTGGCTCACGCTGGGATGAGTAGCTCACGCTGGGGTGAGTAGCTCACGCTGGAGTGAGTGACTCACGCTGGGGTGAGTAGCACACGCTGGACTGAGTGGCTCACGCTATGGTGAGTAGCTCACGCTGGAGTGAGTAAAGTTACATAACACTAAACATTTTCGTCCCCGAATGTTAACGGGGACGTTTATAATGTCTAGTGAACCTTTAGGTTAAAAACTTTATTAAATCGATTTGAAAAGAATAAATGTGAAGTATCTTATATAATATATTCTTTATTGCAAAAAGTAATTCGAAACATGATTGCATGAAATTTGTTTCAAAGGCGAACTTATCTCTAACAGATATCTCTTCCAGCCAACGTTAGCATTGGGTGTTATTATTATTATTATTAATTTGTTTATTGCACAAAACACAAAGTATTTGAGACGGAGGCGTACTTAACTTTCTTTGTTAGTTTCTTCTTTAATAAATATATATTTATTAATTTTAAAATTAATAGCATTGACATTTATTAAACATTATAAACAATAACATAAACAAAAAATTAACATTTTATTTTTATCATGAACATTTTTTGGTTTACTTTGACTCTGGATGTCCGTTGTACTTATTTCTTGCGTTTGCAATTGTACGGTGCAACCGCACATCCTTTGTACAGTCAGCATTTCCATCAATTCTCCTAACTGGCGCGGAAACAGACTTTAGTTCGCAACTGCCAATCAGCCGCGCCGCGCGTACTCATTAGCATTTCATTAAATCATTTCTATCGTTACTAAGTAGCAGTATAATATGGTGATGGTTTAACAGCAATAGAGTGCTTTCATTCCTAGCAGATAGCGCCCCAGCAAGCTACCCCATTTAGCTACCCGGTTACAAGACTATAGCTAATCTCGTAACCAACCGTAAGAGCCGTACCTGACCATAGCGTGACTAGTAGGCGCTCTTACAGCAATATTTAACGCTCCAGTACGGTGTGGTTTTATTATGGTAACTTTTCATAATATCAAATGATCAGTAATTATTTCTACACTTTCATAGAACCAGTGTATGCTCACGTAAATCTGACAAACTCTCGTAAGTAGTGTATGCTCACGCAAGTCTGACAAAGTCTCGTAAGTTGTACACGCTCACGTAGGTCTGATTAATTCTCGTAAGTCGTGATAACGTGATTCCGTAAACAACATATTCATCGCTTTATTTATTTATTTATTTTTTATTTTATTTACTTAGGACAACCAGTAGCTAGTACACTAATACATCTTAATTATAGAACAAAGGGTTTTAAGGTAAGTGCCTAGCCTATTAAGGTTGCCACAGACAATAAATCAACTAGCAGCCCACTACAGTTCTATACTTTTTAAATGAATTTGAGCACTAGTCAAAGAATATCTAGATTTTCATTCGCCGTTTAGATACCTCTGAAGGTAACTGATGGTCCCTATTCGTCTTCGCTCAGTGTGACCTTCATTCGCTTTTGACGTAATGTCTATATTCATTCGACTGAAAAAAGTAATGCCGTCTTTGTTCTCAAGACACATTGATTTTAATCAAACCGGTGGTGTTCGCAGCGAGCAGCCGTCGCGCGAGCTGCAGGCGGCGCTGCGGATATCAGGCGACACCTGGCGCCGCCAGCTGCGACCACTGTTGGAGGCCGGCCTACTGCTGGCGGAGGGGGAGGTGAGTGGGGGGGGGGGGGTCAGCAATGATATCAGGTGACCCCTGGCGCCGCCAGCTGCGACCACTGCTGGAGGCCGGCCTACTGCTGGCGGAGGGGGAGGTGAGTGGGGGGGGGGTCAGCAATGATATCAGGTGACACCTGGCGCCGCCAGCTGCGACCACTGTTGGAGGCCGGCCTACTGCTGGCGGAGGGGGAGGTGAGTGGGGGGGGGGGGTCAGCAATGATATCAGGTGACCCCTGGCGCCGCCAGCTGCGACCACTGCTGGAGGCCGGCCTACTGCTGGCGGAGGGGGAGGTGAGTGGGGGGGGGGGGTCAGCAATGATATCAGGTGACACCTGGCGCCGCCAGCTGCGACCACTGCTGGAGGCCGGCCTACTGCTGGCGGAGGGGGAGGTGAGTGGGGGGGGGGGGGTCAGCAATGATATCAGGTGACCCCTGGCGCCGCCAGCTGCGACCACTGCTGGAGGCCGGCCTACTGCTGGCGGAGGGGGAGGTGAGTGGGGGGGGGGGGGTCAGCAATGATATCAGGTGACCCCTGGCGCTGCCAGCTGCGACCACTGCTGGAGGCCGGCCTACTGCTGGCGGAGGGGGAGGTGAGTGGGGGGGGTCAGCAATGATATCAGGTGACACCTGGCGCCGCCAGCTGCGACCACTGCTGGAGGCCGGCCTACTGCTGGCGGAGGGGGAGGTGAGTGGGGGGGGGTCAGCAATGATATCAGGTGACGCCTGGCGCCGCCAGCTGCGACCACTGCTGGAGGCCGGCCTACTGCTGGTGGAGGGGGAGGTGAGTGGGGGGGGGTCAGCAATGATATCAGGTGACGCCTGGCGCCGCCAGCTGCGACCACTGCTGGAGGCCGGCCTACTGCTGGTGGAGGGGGAGGTGAGTGGGGGGGGGTCAGCAATGATATCAGGTGACCCCTGGCGCTGCCAGCTGCGACCACTGCTGGAGGCCGGCCTACTGCTGGCGGAGGGGGAGGTGAGTGGGGGGGGTCAGCAATGATATCAGGTGACACCTGGCGCCGCCAGCTGCGACCACTGCTGGAGGCCGGCCTACTGCTGGTGGAGGGGGAGGTGAGTGGGGGGGGGTCAGCAATGATATCAGGCGACACCTGGCGCCGCCAGCTGCGACCACTGCTGGAGGCCTGCCTACTGCTGGCGGAGGGGGAGGTGAGTTGGGGGGGTCAGCAATGATATCGGGCCGTGGGTCGAGACAGTCGGATTGGCCGTCTTCTGGCAAACGATCTGCCTGGCGGTAAATTTTTCTTAATAGTGGATGATTCTTCCCTATTGTGTGTAGAGCGTCGTAACGTTCGTAAACAAGTTACGATTTTTTTCCAACTATGGCGCTAGTTAGCACCATTACGACTCAACACGAGGTGTAACGTGATAATGTTACACGGCGCATTCGTTCTGTCACTACGTAGTGTCACTCCACCCGGCTGACGGCTTATGTTACATTGCACCTCGTAACCCCGATCCGTACGCAGCTTCAATCGAAACGCACAACGCCTTTCGCCGCAGGTGGAGGAGGAGAACTGCGAGGGCGTGATCCGGCTGAACCTGAACTTCGTGTCGAAGAGGTCGCGGCTGCGGCTGGCGGCTGCGGGGGGGCCGGGCGGCGCGGGGGGCGCGCTGGCGGGCGCGGGCGGCGGGGCGGGGGCGGCGGGGGAGGAGCCGGCCAGCTGCGAGGACGACCGCAAGCTGTACCTGCAGGCGGCGCTCGTGCGCATCATGAAGCAGCGGAAGGTGGGTGGCCTTGCCGCTGCACAATGCGGGGCCTAGCCCTGCTGCGGCCGGGCAAAGCTCTGTATGAGCGGATCCGTACTAATCGTTTTGTCTACTGACAATGGACAACATTTCGTGTTTTTTTCCTTTCGTTATCAACCCTTGTATGTCCCCACTGCTGGGGCACGGGTCTCTTCCTACATCGCAGGTAGGTTAGGCCATACTCCACCACGGGGGCCAACTCCGGGTTGGTTTCTTCCTTTGCTCTGTTTGAAAAGAAAGCTAAACTGGATAAACCTACGTTCTTACTTTTTACCTCAGATGAGATTTTCATTCACAATTTTCAGTTTGAAAACCTTCTCATTCTAAAAGGGCGTATAAGCAAAACGGAACGGAATCGTAAACGCATATTCACGCCCACATTGAAGGCTATAAAAAAAACTGTCACTGCTCTGTCAGTGGTGAGTGAGTGATTTCTGCTTTGTTTTGGTTTGGACCATTCTGAGTGACAGATTCGAATGAATGATATTTCTTCATCTGCCATCACAGATACGAATATGATTTTGATTCTGTGATTGCTCAATGACCTGTTGCAGTGAGCAATTTAATGGACGAAATATTTTTTCTCGAAAATTACAAGTTATAAAAATTAAGCAAAAATGTATTCCTGTTTCGTGACCGATTATATCCGTGTTGTAAAAGAATCCATTACCATTATAAAGTGGTGAGGTCACTCCACTGTGGTCCTCGCCACACTGACCCCGGTGTTGCGGCAGGTGCTGCGGCACAACGAGCTTCTGCAGGAGGTGGTGGCGCAGGCGCGCGGGCAGTTCGCGCCCTCGGTGGCCATGATCAAGAAGTGCATCGAGGCGCTCATCGACAAGCAGTACCTGGAGCGCGCGCCCGGCCGCCTGGACACCTACTCTTACCTGGCTTAGCTCCCCCCCCCGCCTGGACACCTACTCTTACCTGGCCTAGCTCGCCCACCCGCCTGGACACCTACTCTTACCTGGCCTAGCTCGCCCAAGCCTGGACACCTACTCTTACCTGGCCTAGCTCGCCCACCCGCCTGGACACCTACTCTTACCTGGCCTAGCTAAATCACACCCCCCCCCCTGGACACCTACTCTTACCTGGCCTAGCTAAATCACACCCCCCCCTGGACACCTACTCTTACCTGGCCTAGCTAAATCACACCCCCCCCGCCTGGACACCTACTCTTACCTGGCCTAGCTCCCGCCTCCCCCGCCTGAAAACCTACTCTTACCTGGACAAGCTCCCCCCCCATCTGGCCTACTCTTACCTGGCCTAGCTCCCCGCTCACTCCCGAGTCTTGGCTCGCTACTCGAGTTCCCACTGCCCGATACACTATTATCACAAATTCTAGTAGGTTTACATTTCTGTCTAACGGTATTTTTGGGAACTAAAAAGCCTCCGAAAAGTTGCGAATGTGACTCTTTGTGTGTATGTAACCAGTGCGGAGTCTGGGCGACAGTTAGCGTTAGATCACTTCCGGGTAATATTTCAAGTACAATTAGTTAATTGTGTTGCTTAAAACTTACTTGTAATGAATTAGTTCTCAGATGAGTTAACTTACACAAAGTGTAGGATTTATTTGTTCTTATTTCATACCTAGGCAAACAGATTATTAGATCTAAAAAGTTTTGTGTTAACAATATACTTGCAAACTTTTTATGTTGTCTCTTCTTCGGACACAAATAATACTAACTTAATCTCATAATAATCTTGAATATCTATCTATATATATAATCTTGAATATTTTGTAATAATTATGATTTGCTTTTCTGTTCATCTTTGCGATCACGGAACTTCAAAAGAAAAGGGTGTCATTTGTGATTCCTGTATAGTGATTTTGTACATACTAATACTCTCTTATTATTTATCAGTTGTTTACGAAGCCTTGTTACGGTAATGGCGGGCAGTGAATGTGTAAACCAATCCGAATTAATATGGCATTACATTTTGAATGCGGTCAAATTTAGAATCTGAAATATCCAAAAATCTAAATGTGACTGGGTTTAGAATCTTAGAATAACTTTGAGATAATATTTGTGTGTCCATTTTAGTCACAGCTCCAGAAGAGCCTTTTAGCTAAGCCACTAATTATAAAGGCATTGTTTTTCGTCCCATATTAACAAAATGACAGATATTTTGGTACCAAGATTTCTATTCAGTAAACTGGGTATCGCTTCCCTCCCTCCCTCCCAGCCGTCACCAACTTGTACATAGTAAATGTATTATAGTCAATTTCTGTTTCTGAATTTAATATAATAAAAAATATACTATGTAATCGCTGTGACGTCATTTTGTCCTTTTCATGTCGACGTACCTGCAAACAGACATGGATATTTTGTAAAAATTATCTTTTGTCAACAATATGACGTCACAGTGCGGGGATACTATGCTAGCTCAAGTTCTCGCGTGCCCCACTAAGAATTGATAATGCTGTGTAGATTGATAATGTTATACTAAAATATACCTATACATTTAGTTAAAAGCAGCCCCGTGTTTCATTTCATTGACAAAGACTTGACAGCTGTGATTAAAATCTTTTCATTGCTCGTTAGTATAGACGCACATCCACCTATAAAATCGTGCACCCTATTGAGTTACGTGGTGGCTTTGTAAGAAAATTGTGTTTACCTGATGTCGACTTCGTTTAAAGGTTCTCATGTAGATATTAATATCACGACGCAGAAGACTGTGTGGGACGACCGTCTCTCAGAATAAGAACTTGTTCTGAGAACCGTCTCAATGAATAGACTATCAACATCAAGTAAGACGCAGTTTACACATTTAGTTTGGCGTCAGTGAATGCCATCAGTCTTGAGTGCTTAGTGCGAGTTTTTTAACTATACCTACTCGATCGCGTTAAAGTAAACTCATATTTCTATGGCATCGAGGAAGCGGCACCTAGCGACAAGTATGGAAATTAAAATTGCTGCGTGCGAGTTGTAGTGGTTTACGTTGAGAAGTGAACACGTTTACCAGCCAAAACACGAATAAACGCGAGTTGCGCGAGTGCGAGTTATATACTGTGGCAGCGTTTTGCCAGTTCGAACGGTTAACTTCCTCATACTCAATGCTCGATTAACGCGGTAGTAAAGTTATTCGATTGGATCTGTCAAACTCGCACTAAGCACTCTGGTTAGATTGAAGGCAGACTGATTATATATTCAGTGGACTGATGGACCAGACTGACGGATATTCGAATGTTTTGATGCTTCATACAGGCTGAACTGACGCCAGACAATGTGTAAGTAAATAATTTAGTCACAAAGCAACAAGGACCACAGAGCCACATAAAAAAATGATTTTTTTTTTTATGTTCTGTGGAGTGGACACACACCTCCCTCACCGTCAAGTGTGTCCCATTCATATCCCAGAGATGTCAACTATATCTGGCTCCCTCACACATACTCTCAACTCAGTACAGTAGTCATCTCCTGTTACTTTATTCAGCTCACACACTATGCGAAAGAGCGAGATCAACATCGTCTGACATCGGTTACATTCGGCCGCATTTCTCGTCGTAACCAACGAGCGATGAGAGAAAGTTCACCAAAAAAAACGTGTGATCTGGATAAAGTAGGGAATAGGTAGACTAGACTGACTCACCACTTGTGTCTCTTGTTTCCAATTTTCCATACGTCGTATGAGCTATATGTATGAGTGGTGAGCGAGATATGATAGAGATATAGTATGTCTCGGTGAGCAAAGATATGAGATATAACAACTCCCTCTGAGGACACACTTTGCCCATGACATCTGGCAGTGAGTAGCAGAACTAAAATAAATAATTGAACCCTGGCAACATCGACGATGAATGAAAATGTTGAGAATTAAAAAAAATCAAAAAGGCGGCAAAAGGTTTGTGTCGTTGTCTAGTTCGCGTGTAGAAAATCGACTTTTCTGTGATTTTCACTATTTGCCGCTTGAAAGGTTCGTTGGAAATAGTTTTGATTGCATGTACATTTCTTTTGGTCAGAAAAATATACCACTACATAGAATCAAGAGCAAGTTACACACTTTCTTTCAGGGGGCTCCACGAGAAACAATGAGCCGGATTAAATTGAAACTACGCAAGAAATCTCGCGTTTGCTATAGCGAGTATGAGGAACCCGACCTCGACGAATACATCTGTAAGTACCTATCTCAGTAACACTCGCCAACCAACTTTTGGGCAAGAAAACAGAGCACAACCGACTTCTAATCAGGAAAAGAAAGGAAAAGTTGTATATTCCATGCTTAGGTACATTCTCACTTCAGTCAACTTTCTTTTTCTTCGCTTGTGGGTTAATTTTATATTGATTATGTAATGTGAAACTGTCTTATCAGTTTATCGTTGGTCAGCATGTTGTTTGTGGTGTTGCAGTCTGCTCGGAGTGCGGGGACTACGTGTATGAATACTGCGCCATCCACGGGCCGCTTCTGGTGGTGCCCGACAGTAAGGTTGGTAGCTTCCCTCCATGCGCACATTACTTATCAAATGACTTGTACTGTATAGATAGTTAGACCAGAGATTTCCGCACTTAGCCTCATAGTTGGGCCATGGTACCTACTTAGCAAGCGCTGAGGTATATCAACGCTTTCATTAGACGCGAGGAAACCTGAGAGTCTGAGGTGTTCAAATACCTCAGCGCTTGAAATTGCTGATCCTCGGTGGGCACGCGTGGTAATCAAGACCATACTCTCTCTTTCTGACAGAAGACCTGTGCCCTGCAGCGGAATGTAGATAAACAACTTAAAAAAAATCATGAGTGGTAGGTGCAAAGAGTTCTCTATCTAGGTATGTACTAGATACATCATTCGTTCACTGTTCGAAACCTGTACACTGCACCAGCCGAGCAACTTAAGTCTGGGCCAGTTTCTGAATTGAGAATTTCGCTAAGTAGGTAGGTAATTATAATACCTGTAGTGCTGTCTCTTCGAATTTCCCAGAAAAGAGCGTGACAGAACAATACCTACTTAAGTATTTCGATCGATCGATAACCACCCTTGTATGACCCCACTGCTGGAGCTCGGGTCTCTTCCTGCATCGCAGGAAGGTTAGGCCAACTCCACCGCGGAGGCCAAGTCTGGGTTGATGGAGGATTGTAAGACAGTAGCGGGCTTTACGGTCAGAAGTTATCAAGCCGCCCATAAAGCTTCTGACTTGGCTTAACGACTGCCATTACATAAAAGCCGGCACTAACGGCTCAACGTGCCTTGCGAAGTACGGAAGCGCTCGGAAAAATGCCACTACTTAGCGGTAGTTACGGGACGGTCACCCATCCGCGCCTGTTGCCTAACTAGAGTGATTGAATCCAATCTCTCGGTTCGACTAGGCCACGATCGCTTCTTCTTCTATTTAAGTATTTACTGAGAGAAATTCTCAATTCCGAAACCGGACCTTAATCCTTCACTAGTTTTATTTCACAAGGTCTAAACGAGATGTTCAATAGGTAAACCTCCGATCGCTACCACTTGACTTCCTCCCTATGTCCTGTCCTCCCCCCTCCCGCAGGTCCCGGCGGTGACGGGACTCCCCTCGTACGTCCCCCGCGCCGCCCTCACCATCCCCGATGTGTTCCTGCATATCAACCACTCCTCCATACCAGGTTCGAGCTACTATTCAAATAATATGTCGTTTGTGTAAATAGGATTGTTCTAAATCAGCCCTAAAATGCAGTATCAGACTTGTTCCCGAGCATAATGCTGGGCGCATGCTGAAACGCAGGCGACGCAGCACAGTTCAGGGCAGGGCTGTTGCGACAGGACAGACATAGTCCCCCACCGCATACTGCGACGCAACTATTCGCTCCATTCCTTGGCAATTCTCACACATAACACATACAGATACCGATGTAGGTATCTGTTAGTGTTATAAGTACCCTCAATAAACTAGTGTTTGACTACCTAGCAGTTTGTGTTTCATTACATGGTGGCAGCGATGCTTCAATAAAATCGTTATTAATGGTAAAATTGTTATCGAACTCACGTGAATTACTTTGCTTTGAGGTAAAACAAGTTTTATTTATACATTTACAATGGAACAACTAAACTAGTTTATTGAGGGTACTTATAACACTAACAGATACACCACACATAATAACTCTTTCAATGTGCATTTTTGAATTGACTGGATGATTTGTATCATACAAACAAGGTTCACAGTGAAATAATTCAATTAATTGTCACTAAACACGCCTCGACGTGCACGCGTCGCGCAGAAATCTGTGCCGGCACTACAGCGAGACGCAGAGCAGGGCAGACACAGTCATGTCTGCGTCGCACGTGCCTGCGCCGCAGTGTACGTTGCGATGATGACGTTCCATGCTTTACTAAATCTGCGCTGCGCTGCGTCGCCTGCGTCTCAGCATGCGCCGAGCCTAATGCAGGTGCCTGCCATAACCATTTTGGAGGGAGGTGCCGCTGGACGTTGCATAAATCAAATCAATTATTTTTAAAATGTTTACTTATTAAGTAAACATTTTAAAAATAATTGATAAAAATAATTAATAAACTTTCAGGTTCATTGAACCTGAAAGTTTTTACTTTTACAGTTAATCTATTAAGTGGAGAAGATGCTAGCAAAAATACTCCACATTTAAGTATTCTTTTCAAAAATATGTTTTACTTAATTAACAGATTACTCTTGAATGTGTTGAACACTTGAGCACCATCTGGTGTTCAAGTGTTCAACACATTCAAGAGTACAATCGTCCTCTAAATACCATGCTGTTTAATACCAGACACCTTTGTTTTCTTTTTGTGTGTTATCTCTACCCTTGTATGTCCCTTGCTGCTGGGGTAAATCTTACTATATCGATGAAGAATCTTGTAGAACCTTATTCAGTGCCCAATAAAACATGTTACAGATTATGTTTATTACTAGTGCTAACATTATGATGGCTACAAATATTTTTCAAGTCTGATATTTTTGCTAAAGTACCTTTGTTACGAGATTGACGACCTCTGTGGCGCAGCGGTAGCGCATCTGCCTACCATGCGAGAGGTCCCGAGTTCGAACCACGGCTGGGACAAAAAGATCTTCAGGTCTTGAATGCTTACATTGGTGATGTCCTTGTTTCTGGTTCCTACGAACAAGGTCTCCTGCCTAGTGCGGGGCCAGAAGTAAATGTAATGTTGATATTTTCGTAAACGTATTGTTGAATTGAAGAATTGCATGATGATGTGATTGGGGTGGCAGGCGCGGGGCTGGGTGTGTTCGCAAGTCTGACGCTGCCGGCCGGCGTCCGCTTCGGGCCCTACGTGGGCCGCCGCGCGCGCGTCGCTAGCAACGACTACTGCTGGCAGGTGACGCTACCACTACCACTACTTATCGCGGTCCCCGCCTTTCGTACAATGGTGCTGTGGCGAGCACATGTCAACTCTGTGCGCGCACTACATACTCCAACATTCCTGCATCGCGCAAGCTAAGTGTTTCAAAGACGTACCATAAATATAACGTCCGACTAACAATAGTCGGACCGGCCGTCCTCAGGCATACGATCTGCCTGGCGGGGAATTTCCCTTTATAGTCGAAGAGCACGATCGCCCGCTCTGCCCTATAGTGGTACAATGAGCCGTTTTCAGTATGAGTTCACAAAGCAATTCATAATGGCGCTTACAGGCGTGGCCATAGAAGAACCGGAAGACTGCTGTCAAAATTAATCTGACCGACGTGTCCCTGTTCTTGTATGTGCACGCCTGTAAGCGTCATCTACAAAGTGCTATGTGAATTTGTAATACAGCCTTGCTAAAAGGTTGCATCTTCTTCTTCAGGCTATATTATGTAGTTCACTGCTGGACATAGCCCTCCCCTAATGAGCGCCATAGCGCCCTGTCTTCAGCTTGCCGCATCCAGCATCTGCCGGCAGTTTTTCGCAGATCGTCATCCCAGAAGGTTGCATATGCAAATGAAATACCGTGGTTTCGGAAGCCGCGGTATTTTAGCTTCCTTCCGTTCCGTTCTAGCTTCGTATGTAACCGCACCATGTTGTTTGCATTGACACGTTCTAGCGCCGCTGTATTAAACGGCACCGTTTGTTTGTCTTCAGCTTGAAGACAGGGCGCTATGGCGCTCATTAGGGGAGGGCTATGTCCAGCAGTGGACTACATAATATAGCCTCAAGAAGAAGAAGTTTGCATTTTCCATTTCAATGTTGTACCACTTTTGTAATTCGGCTCGGCATTGTCCGTTGACGCAGAGTGGCGCAACCATTGGAGGATATTATTATGTTTTGAGGTCCAGTAGGCCTAGGGCGACCATATATTAAGGGCAGGAAATCGTGCCAAAAAAAAAAATCACTGATGTGATGACAACAAGATTAACAAGAAATAAGTCAACGTATAATTATAATCTTTCTAAATCACTATTTTTGCGTATCAATTAATTTTAAAGTAAACGTAACGAAAACGTTTATTTAATTGCGTATCAATTAAACGTTTTGGTTTATTTATTTCAAATATAAATTCTTCTTTCATTTGTTTTATCAAAACAGTATTTTGCGTAGAATAGCGTGTGTTTTTTGTACATATTATTTTAAAAAGATAATTACAATAAAATATCACCTTACTTGTGATACGAGACTACCCCACTTTCTCCACATCGCCTGTTGGTTGGCTAGAATAAAATAGTATTTAGTATTAAGTACAATCTTTACTGGTACAATAAAAAAAAAATATATTTCGCGACTTTGACTGCGCATCCTGGCGACGAAATGACACTACTGGAAGAAATATACCTAAACGTTCACTCGCACGTGTATGAAAGTGCTAAAGCACTTGCCTCTCTAATTTAATGTACCAAAGCACTCTCCTAAACACAAATATAATCTAAACCGGCCTCAAGCGTGTCTCTAGAGTAAGGTAATGGCGGCAGATCTACGACGCGCGGCGCCGGCCGCGGCACGTGGTGGACGGCGGTGGCGCGCGCGCCAACTGGATGCGCTACGTCAACTGCGCGCGCCACTGCGCCGAGCAGAACCTCGCCGCCTTCCAGTACCAGGGGGAGATCTACTACAGGTGCGGGGGGAGATCTACTAGTGCGGGGAGATCTACTACAGGTGGGGGGAGAACTACTACAGGTGTGGGGGGAGACCTACTATAGGTGTGAGGGAGATCTACCGGGTGCGGGGAGAGATCTACTACAGGTGTGGCGAGATCTACCAGGTGGGGGGGAGATCTACTAAAGGTGTGGGTGAGACCTACTAGTATGGGGGAGATATACTACAGGTGTGGGGGAGATCTACTACAGGTGTGAGGGGAGATCTGCTACAAGTGTGAGGGGAGATCTACTACAGGTATGGGGAAGAACTACTACAGGTGTGGGGGAGAACTACTACAGGTGTGCTCATGCCGCTCAGGACTGAGTCGATTAAAAGTTCAGGGGGCTGATCAGAACAGAGTCCAGGGAAGGCATAGTAAACTAAAGGTGGAGGAGAATAGAACAAAGTGAGCCGCTTTGCAGTCCCGACGGAGCATCTTCTAAAGATCCGGGGGCTGCTCCAAATAGAATTCAGGTGGAGTTCTACTAGAGAGATACTTACAAAGTTTTTCAATAGAATGATAGACCCACGACAATGGTTGTTATTTGCCTCAATTTGGTAGTCTACAAAGCAATCGCAGTACAATGTCATTCCAGGGATATCACCCGCAATCTTTAGTTTTATTAGTATGTGTGTGTGTTTCATTTATCAGTCATTTCATCGACTATCTACCGTTGAGCCATTACGAGCGAAAATAGTAGGTAAAATGAACACTGGTGGAGACCACGAAGTTGCAAACGCAGCTGCGAACACCCGCCATCTCGCTGGATTGACAAACTGATGCTGGCGGGCGGCTGGATGTACATCGCCGAGGACAGAAGGACACCTTGCCGCTACGTCCAGCAGTGGACGACTATGGGGTGATAAATTGCTTGATTGAAATTGTATAAAATCAGGCGTCACTTTTCGTAAATCCATTATAGCATTATAATGTGTAAATTACTTTGCTAAATTCCGCCAAAAATCCCACAAGCTAATGCGGTTATTTAATGCACCGCCCTCCCTCACACTTGTTCAAGCAGGAAAAAGATATGAGTGTTAATGCTATGAAATGAAAAGGTTTTATTTAAAGTATCGCAGAAACTGTGGCATGAACGTTACAGGTCAAACTAGGACCGTGAGGAATGGCGCAGTAAAAAGGAGGCCAAGCCCAGCAGTGGGTTGATGCGGGCTGATTATAGTTTTTTACAAAACTTCCTTATCGTTCGTTATCAACCCTTGTGTGTCCCCAATGCTCGGGCACGGGTCTCTTCCTGCATCGCAGAAAGGTTAGGCCATACTCCACCACGGGGGCCAAGTCCAGTTCGGTGGAGGATTGTAAGACAGTGGCGGGCCTTACTGTTAGAAGTTATCAAACCGCCCATAGGGTCCCTGACAGGGCTTAATGTGCCTTGCGAAGCACGGAAGCGCTCGGAAAAATGCCACTAGCGGTAGTCACGAGACGGTCACTTATCCTGCACCTGACCGCGCCTGCTGTTATTTAACTCAAGTGATTGATTCCAAAAACCTATTTAGAGGCTAAAAATTTCACCCACCCCTGGCTATCCGTGCCAGCGCTCTACCAATTGAGCCAATGGGCGACTCACGGCATCAGTGAAATTTCGAACCTCTTTACACTATTCTCTGTATTACGTACAGGCAGCGACATCTGAATAATAATAATCTGAATAATACAGAGAATAGTGTAAAGAGGTTCGAAATTTCATTGATGCCGTGAGTCGCCCATTGGCTCAATTAGTAGAGCGCTGGCACGGATAGCCAGAGGTTGCGGGTTCGAATCCCGGCATGGGTGAAATGTTTTGCCTCTAAATAGGTTTTTAAATTTGTTCCTTAACACGGGTTAGTGCATTAAAAATAAAAATAGTATGATTGATTCCAATCACTGGGTTCGCCTAGGCCACGAGCGCTTCAAATTACAAAACTTATGAAATTTGTCGAAGACGTTGGTGAGCGGATCACAGACTTAAAAGTGGAGATGGGCGGGACACTTGGCTAGAAGGGAAGACGGCCGGTGGACCAGGGCAGTATCGGAGTGGTGGCCAAGGGAGGGAAGGAGGTTGGTAGGCAGACCACCGACACGATGGTCAGACGACATCGTGAGGGTTGCGGGTCATGGATCAGCTTAGCACAGGACCGTGAGGAATGGCTTAATAAAAAGGAGGCCTATGCCCAGCAGTGGGTTGATGTCGGCTTGTCTGTACATACTAGAGGTCTGTGTTTTAGTGTATAATAACCAATATTTCAACACAAACAAGATGTATCCGAACGTACGTTACGCTCATAATATAAAAATAAACTACACCAACCCTGTGCAAACCTAAGCGTTATTATGCTATTACTATGCTATTGTTATTATGTTATTTCCAAAAACAGTTATACGAGTATTATGTGCATAGATAATTATATAATAAATTACCTAATGTATATAGAGAAAATCCCCCCAATAGTTTTAAGAACCGTATTTTTAAATATCTTATGGTCAATTGTTTTTATCCCATTAAAGAATATTTAGACTCTAAGTCATAGAAAAAAGTAAAAAGTTTTTTAAATAAATTATCTTTATCTTTATAGGTTTCCTAATCACTGTGATTGTAAAGTTTAGTTTTACTATAGTTATGTATAGCCATAGATCTAACCTCAATTGTTATGCATGATAATTTTAAATACTAAATATGTGTACACACGTAAAAAGGTAGAACATGGAGATTTAGATGTAAGCAACTACAACCGCTAAATGTAACCTATGTTCACAATAAATAAATTAATTCATTCATTCATTAGATTATAGATAGATAGATGAAATTTATACATCTCGGCTATTGGTGGTGGGCGCAGGACGCTGCGCGTGATCCCGCGCGCGCGCGAGCTGCTCGTGTACTACGGCGCGGAGTTCGCGGCGCGGCTCGGGGTCAGCGGCAGGCTGTACCACTGCCGGGCCACTGGTGAGCGGCGCCTGCGTTCATCAACCCATTAGGTCCCCACCGAGGGGCACGGCTCTCTTCCCCCAGGAAGGTATAGGCCACTCCACCACGGGGGCCGAGTCTGGATTGGTGGAGGCTGTGTAAGGCTAGTGGCCGGTCTTACTGTCAGAAGTTTTCAAGCCGCCTTAAGGCCTCCGACTTGGCTTAACGATCGACGGCAGCCGGCACCGACTACTTGACGTGCCTTGCGAACCACGGAAAAATGCTACTTGCGCTTGACATAGACGGTCAACCATCCATGCACTGAACGCGCCCGTAATCGATTTATGATCACTCGGGCAGCCGGGGCTACGAGGGATTCGACTATGGTTTGTTATAGTGTGCTATAGTTTCGACATTGATAAATTTTATAGTCTTCTTCTTCAGGCTATATTAGTCCACTGCTGGACATAGCCCTCCCCTAATGAGCGCCAAAGTGCAAGATTGTGCCATCATTTATGATAGCATTTCTTAATTTTGTCTATGTCTAACGCTAATGGCGTTCCCTCGGTGGGGACATAATGGGTTGATGATGATATAGTTTTTAAAAAACCTATTTAGAGGCTAAAAATTACACCCACCCACACGGATAGCCAGATGTCGCGGGTTAGAATCATGTTCTTACCCGCGACAACTGGCTATCTGTGTCAGCGCTCTTTTCAACTGAACTAATGGACGACTCACCGGCATCAGTGAAATTTCGAACCTCTTTACAATATTCCCTGTATTAGGTGGCACGAATAGCCAGTAGTATAGTATTGGGAACTCTAGGACACTTTTCCGTCGTGAGGGGCTCACTGCGTTCGCCGTCACTCCTTCAAAGTGTCCTAGAGTTCCCAATACTATTGTGGGAAATATGCAATCTAACCATTTCATTACTTTTTATCTAAGACCTGATTAAACTTTAAGGAATTTTAGACTAAAAAACAACTTACTGAAACTGGATACTGGGTTTTCTCGCAACACTAATAACATACTCGGTTGGCACTTTACACAAAGCATTATGGTAAATTATTAACTCTCGAGTATACATTATAAGCGTTCAATATATTGTGTTTAGAAGGTACTTAATTTACGAATGGAAATTTATAGTTTCGTTGTCACCGTAGGTATCCACTAAAATTTCCTCAAAAACTTAGTTTAAGACATAATATCTGGAGTAATTTTGATTTAGTTATCACCGCTAAGGTTTCCACCAAAATTAATCCGAGCTCCTCACAGAATCGACCGCTTATACTGGGCTCAAATGAAGAGTGAATCTAAGTTGAAAGTCTGCATTTCCGCACAAAGAGAGTTCATACAACGATTACGACAACTACCAAAGCAAACGTCACTCACCACACAGACCTTACATACGTCAACATTCAAACATTGGTAATGTGTAGTAGTGATGAGAATTTGCAAGCGCAGCACGAGCACAGGTGAGGATTGTTTGTTAGCCGGCTATCGCATTGCACGGTTTCGCGATAAAATGCAAACTAATCAAAACACATTAATCTTCTTGTGCGACTGAGAACAACACAAATACCGTTGACTGCCTGGATGGTCTAGCGGTATCAAGTTAGACTACCAAACCAGAGGTCGTAGGTTAGATTCCTATCGGAGGCCGTCATACTTTCATTTGTACAAATGATCTCAGTCTGGGTGTTTTTCCATGTTTATCCTTGTCTGGTTACCATAGCACAGGGTATCCTAGTTTGGGACCAGATCAAGTGATTGTGATGTGTGAAAGTTATTATTATTATTCCTTAACATTTGAAGCATTAGGGTTTATGACGCAATAGTTCATTATTACTTGTTAGTGATTGTAGTGCTCTATGGTACTGTGGTGTGGTGATGTGACTTTTCGCTGACTCGCACATATGGGCAGTTCTCGATAAATACGGTATAAATCGTCTCGTATATCATGTTAGGACCTGTAGATGTGCGAAGCGCTGATTAATTGCTGATGAAAATGTCTAGTCCGGAGGGCCAGGTGGTCCAGAATTAAAGTATACCTAGGGCTGTCACAGTTACATAATAACTTTCAGTATAAGCAAAGTTTATTTTCTATCATCACGTTATTTATTATTAAAGATACCTACCAGTTTTAATAAGCTATTTATTAGTATGACTACGTATATTGTCTATCTATTCTACTACAGGCTAATATTATACGTTTACTCAAATATGTAATTATAGGATAGAAATGGGTTGGAATGAAAATATTAAAATCGATTTCCACAACCAGACGTGACAAAGGGTCAAGAACGAACTTGTCATAACCTGATTCCGATTTCATGTTTTTAGTACTTCATGGCTATCTTACAGGGCCGCGTTTCATACATAATACTAGAATTTATAGTTTATGTACCTACAATTCGATGTAGGTACATTGCGTAGTCGAATCTTCATACTGGTTAATCTGTGAGATAATCGCTATGCAATGTATTTTCGAATCGAATTTTCATAGTAAACCATGATTATTATAGTTCTATAAAACAGGCGTTAGTCGTTTAGTTATACTACTAAAATACTATAGTCATACTACTAAAAGACTAATATGTGTGCTTAACTTCCACATATATGTTAGGCAGATGTCCACCGGTCTGTTTATAAGTGTTCTCTGGTGGTCTTCAGATTCTGATAAGGGCCTGCTGAATCAGAATTTTTGCGTAGTTCTTGTGTGTGGGTAGAATCTGTGAAAGTTGTCTAGGGCTGTCACATTTGTGTACATATTTATTTTCCAATTCCCGTTGTGTACAAAGTCTCTTTTCACTCAGTCATATCAATGCTTCAAATGCTTCTTCTTTTAAACAGGGTTAGACATGATTTAGTGAAACGTTGTTTTTTCTAAAACTTAGCTTAACAGCAACTTAGTACTGAGATTGCTTTATGTTAAGTATAGATTACGATTCATACTTTGTTCCGATTTCCCAATTTAAAGAACAGCAACGTAAGGATAATATTTAAAATTGTAACTATCACCTACAAATATTTATGATGCTTGAGTAAGCATTGTATTTTTTAAGGCAACTGTAAAAGTCTATTGAACACATTTGTGCGCTTGGTTTTATTAAATAATATTTTTTACCATGTGAGTTTGACAGCCCTGACTGATATCATGTTCCGACTTGTTTCCATGTGTAAAGTTGAATATGTGTAGGTAAAATATTGAAACGAAAGCATTTTCTCGCCTATAAAACGTGGTGCATTTGTTTGATCAATTATATTCAGCTTCAGTAACATCAAGAGATCAACACTCCAGAAGTAATCCAGATCTACATACAAAAATGTGAGTAAGTAACCTTCTTTTTTTTATATTTTGTTTCCAAATTGGGACCTCGCTACGGACCTGGCCTTTGGCCCGCCGGCTGGTGACAATGAGGACTTCATTATCTTGGCTTCTAATGACTTGGAACACCAAGTCCTCGTCCGACGTGATGTTCCACTGTGGGGTGGTCCGGTGGTGACTTGGTGTATCTCGTGTCAATCTTACAATTTTGCCCCTTGTATTGTAGCTATTATACACTGTTAATTATGTACTTGTCATTTCTCAGAGTTAATCCAGTAATTAAAGTTTCCTCTCCCATTTCATTACACTTCACCGACTATGCGTATTCAAGCTGACTTTGTTTTCTTATTGCGGTTTTTCCTCAGGTCGGACTCGGAGGTTGAATCGATATACACTGAGCAGCCGCGTGAAAAGAAGCAACGTACTGCACCTGCACCTGTGCCTAAGCGCCGAACAACCGCTGCAGCGGAAAATTCAAAGTACGTGAGTCGTTTTTTTTTATGGGTCATTTTTATATAGGTTTCACTGCAGGGCAAAAGCCTTCTCTCTGAGAGAGACTGCGTGGCTTTCTTGGCAAGCGTGCTCACTTCCGTGTTGTTTTTATGGTAGTTTATTTTTTTTAAACGTGTTTTCCTACCAATCTAAACCCCGATTTACACTTCAATAAGTACAGTGGTGAGTTAACTTGCATCGTCGTCGAGTTAAGTTGCTTTTGTCGTTCAAACGCCGTTCAAACTGCAAACGCGACTTAACTCGCCGACGATGCAAGTTAACTCACTACTGTACTTATTTAAGTGTGAATCGGGATCAAGGTAGACATGGCAGCAACTGAATAATGATTCAATTATTCATCCAGTCGACCTATTAGTCAGACTGCTTCTTCTAGCCCTACTTTCATTGTCAATATTGAATAATTGCGTTACTATTGAATGAGTTCATATTTTCTCCAATTGTACCAATTATAAAGGTATGGTTTAAGGTATGGTATTTAGTATTGTAAGTAGTGGTATATTATTCAGCGAGAGCGTGACACGATAACCAACACACTGTCTTATTTAATGTTGACATTAAAACTAAGGGCTATAATATGTTACATCTAACTACAGTTCATGTAGCATTGAAGTCATTTTTTGTTTTTTTCTTGCATGCAGGTCTAAAAAGAAGGTGGTGAAGGGGCGTAAGACCAGCGAGTTCGACCTATTCGGGGTGCTCTCGGACGACGACGACGACGTGTTGGCAACTGCATCTCATCACTCCGTCACATCCTCGCTCACCACAAAGGTCGCTGACGGCTCTCTGCGACGGACTGCACCTCTGGAGGGGGAGTACTTTGTGGAAGTAAAGGTGTATCTCACGCGGGACGCCAAGCAGCAGGACCACTGGAAGAAGGCGCAGTTCCTGCTGAAAGCGCAGCTCGACAGTGGGACACCTGCGTGGGACCAGCTCTAGGGCTTCATCGGACGCGTGAAACCGCTGTTTAAAGACTCCGAACCCACACTTTACGGTGACGTAGTTAAATATAAGTAAATCGTCGCTGTAAAACGCCTGTTAGGTGTTTTACGTTTGAGTGCTGCGTTTGAGTGTACGTTTCAAATTTGCGTGATAATGCCGTACTGTACTGCATGTGTAGTCCAAGTAGAGAAAAAAAACTGGGTGGGTCATGTACGCAGTACTGCTCACAAAGAGAAAAGCAGTGTACCTCTAAGCGATGGTGTAGTTCTGATTGCGTCTGCTTTTCGAGGTCGTATAGCTACTTATAAGATTCTTGCGACTGATTTAGAGAACTGTTTGCCAGAGACGTTTATCACGGAAATCTCCCCCAAAATTGAGAAACTTTTACGGGATTCGCTTGCAAAACATGTAAACGTAAAGGTAAACTTCGAGTTTTTCAGTAACTTCGTTCTCTTTAAAAACGAAGGTCAAGAGGTAAAATCCTTCTCGACAAAGAATGTTGCATTACATCGTAACTTTGACTTTGCAAAGCTAATAGGTAAAACGGTAGCCTGTTTAAAAAAGAAAATAGAAGAGTTTGAAGAGCGTGACAGTGGGTGGACATTTCTCAATAATCTTTTCTTGGAAATAAACATCAACAAGTACGAACCTATTTATGGAGCTGCTCGTATCGACTTGCCACCGGTTATTAAAAACAAGAAAGCGTGTCTCAACATGCAAAATAAAGATGACGCTTGTTTCTTGTGGAGTATTGTCGCTGCACTTCATACTCCTAAAGGTAGGGCCGATCGTACGTCTTCGTACCCCCATTTTACCAAAGTGCTGAATACTGCTGATTTGAGCCTTCCAGTTACTCTAGCGGACGTTAAATCGTTCGAGACCAACAATCCAAACATAAGCGTTAACATATATGCGTTGAAAAATACCAAGGGTATTGTTGGACCCATTTACAGATCGGAACACAAGTATAGGACGACACGCGTTAATTTGCTGTTATTAGAGAAAGGAAACCGCACTCATTACGTTTTAATTAAAAATCTACCTCGGCTTGTTCGCAGTCAGATGACTAAACATCATGGTAAATTGTATTTCTGTGAAGACTGTCTCCAATTTCTATCATCCGAGCAAACCCTACAAAACCATTTATGTAGTGGTGTTGCTACAGTGCTTCCTGGGAAAGGAACTTTTCTTGAATTCAAACACTTTGCTCATAAGCAAGATATGCCTTTTGCTATTTATGCAGACTTTGAAACGCTTCTCGTTCCTTATCAAGGATGTCAGCAAAATCCTGATTTGAGTTACACATATAACGCAAAGAAACACGTACCAATTGCATTCGCATACCATGTTGTTTGCTCATTTGATACTAATTTAAATCGATTTGTTCAGTACCGTGGCTCTGACTGTGCTCAAAAATTTGTTAAACTACTCGTTCGAGAAGTGAAAAGAATATACAGTATTGTTAATAAAAACATCCCTATGACATTTACAAGCGAAAATGTAAAAGATTATGCGGAAGCAGATTGTTGTCACATCTGTGATCGTCTAATATTTACAGACAAAGTTAGAGATCACTGTCATCTGACAGGTCGTTATCGCGGTGCGGCACATGCATATTGTAACTTGAAATTTCGAGTTCCCAAACTAGTTCCGATATTTTTTCATAACCTCGCAGGATATGACTGTCATTTGTTCATTAAAGAACTGAGTGACATTTGCGGACCGATAAAAATTATTCCAAAAAACAAAGAGAACTACATTTCGTTCACGAAGTTTTTTCAAATTTCTGAAGACGAATTTGCTCAAATACGATTCGTTGACTCGTATAAATTTTTGGGCACGAGTTTACAAAAGTTGGCAAAAGGCTTGCACAAAAATGACTTTACTTATCTTTCGCGTTATTTCCCAGATGAAAATCAGTTTGAGTTACTTACACGCAAAGGGGTGTACCCCTACGATTATATGACTTGTTGGAAAATGTTTACAGATAAACAACTACCTGATAAGTCGTTGTTCTACAATTCTATGGCTGACGAACACATATCGGACGAAGAGTATGCACACGCTCAAAATGTGTGGCAAACTTTCGAAATTGAAAACATGGGCAAATATACAGACCTTTATGTGAAGACTGATGTGCTGTTATTAACAGACGTCTTCGAAAACTTCAGGAAGACATGTAAGACGCATTACAACTTAGATCCAGCCTTCTACCTAACTTCTCCAAGTTTGTCATTTGATGCAATGCTTCTAAAAACGGGGATCCAATTAGAACTTATAGATAACTTGGAAATTATTCGCATGATTCAAAAGGGTATCAGAGGTGGCATTTGCATGTGTTCCAAAAGACACTCGCAAGCAAACAATTCATATATGGAGACGTACGATCCAACTAAACGAGACTCATTTTTGGTATACATTGACTGTAACAATTTATACGGATACAGCATGTGCCAGTCCTTGCCAATTTCGGATTTTAGATTTTTAAGTGAATCTGAAATCGAAAACTTGAATGTTGAAGACATTCCCAATGATGCTCCACAAGGTTACATATTAGAAGTAGACTTATTGTACCCTGATGAGTTACACGATGCGCATAGCGATTACCCATTTTGTGCTGAGAAATTCATTCCTCCTGGAGGTAAGACACCTAAATTGACTCCGAACTTGTACGATAAATTTTACTACGTGATACATTACGTTCACCTCAAAACATGTCTGGCAAACGGATTGATCCTCGCTAAAGTTCATAGAGTTATAACATTTCGCCAGAGAGCTTTTTTGAAAGAATACATCGATTTAAACACGGAACTAAGAAAAAAAGCGGTCACTCAGTTCCAGCAAGACCTGTTCAAGTTAAATAATAACTCTATTTTCGGAAAAACGCTAGAGGATAGTGAAAAACGCGTTAATGTTAAACTTGTTACACAATGGCATGATAAAATAAACAAAACAAAAAAACATGATACCGCTGACAAATTGATTGCTCGGTTAAACTTCCATAGCGCAAGCGTATTTTCCGAAAACTTAGTCGCTATTCAAATGAAACCGGAAAGAGTAATTTTGAACAAACCAATTTATGTGGGTTTTGCAGTGCTGGAGCTGTCTAAGAGTCACATGTATGACTTTCACTATTCGGTAATTAAGCCTAAGTATGGAAATCAAGTACAGCTTTGTTACACCGACACTGACAGCTTTGTTTATGAAATTCAAACCGAAGATTTTTATAGAGATATGAAAGAATCCTTGATGGATTTTTTTGATACAAGCAATTACAAACCTCGAAACCAGTTCGGCCTACCATTGGTAAACAAAAAAGTGCCTGGTTTATTTAAAGATGAATTGGGGGGGAAAATTTTGACCGAATTCATTGGTTTGCGCTCAAAATTATATTGCATAAAAACCACTGAGCTGGTAATAAAGAAAGCCAAAGGGGTGAAAAAGTGCGTAGTCCGAGATTTAGCTGCAAGCGATTATCGTGAAGTGTTGCTGAACAATAAACTAGTCAGACGAAAGCAAAATCTTTTCAAGTCTATAAAACACGAAATATTTACCCAGTCTGTAAATAAAATTGCTTTGTCTAATACAGACGATAAAAGATGTATAATGCCGGACAAAGTGTCCACTGTAGCCTGGGGGCATAACTCATTATTTTAAATATAACACTTATTGAAATGGTTTAAAGATGACTCTTGTATTAAGTTATACCTATGTAAGTAATTTTAGTATAAGCACATTAAGAAAAAAAACATTAAATCTAGTTTTTCTGAATTTTAAATTTGTGTACATTTTAAGATAATATTGTAGATAGACATTTAAATACCTACCTACACTAAAATAAACGTTTTTATCTGAAACAAATACCTGTGTTCATACTTATTCCATATCCTTGATAGGTTTGATCAAGACCTGACCTGCTCTGGCTGTGTCATCAAATTCTTCATTTCACTTCCACCTCAAGCAAGACCGAACCTGTCGCAATTGTGTCATCAAGACGTCCTTTGTTTAAACTAACTTTGCGAGCTCGCGCGCATGAAGCGCGCGGGGAGGGGGGCCACCCGCGACGATGTTATGCATCGTCGTATAACATTGCATACAGCGGGGAGAGGTAGCTCTGGTTATATTGGTCGGACAACTCTTTCGAATAATGATGACTATTGATGACGCAGCTTGACTGAGTCCGTAATTCATTCGCAAGTTAACATCGATAGCATCGAGACGAGTTACTGTGCTGATAAAATATTTTTATTTTGGTAAGTTGAAACCTGTCTACTTTGAATAAATATCTAACTTCTTTTTAATTTTGTCGATACTAAAATCTATTATTTATTTTCAGATCACCAAGATGACCTACAGCCCGACGATAACGGACCCTTTCTTCTACGGCCAGCATTTACTGACCGGATTCGAGAGCGAGGATGTGGAAGAAGTTGGGGCTCCAGAACCTCCCCCGCGAAATCCGAACAAGCGAGTGCGGCCTTCCAAGAAAAAGACGCAAAATACAACTTCCTACATTGTGAAGAAATCGCGGCGTAAAGGTTTGCGAATGATAAAAATCAAAGTGATTGACTTATCCAGTGACAGTGAAGTGGAAACGTCGAATGCGCAGTATATGGTGATGGAACATACCGACGAGATAATGGACATGACCGAAAATTTACTTGACAGAATGAGTAGGAAGTTAACTAATAATAGTAATGATTACTAAAATGTGAAGAATTATTTTTTCTTTGTATTTCGCTAGGTAACTAGCATTATGCAATAATTATGTAATACTATAAATAAATTTAACTGTGTCAAATATTATTAATCTTAGTTATAAGTAGAATAAGTGTTACCGATGTTAAAATGCGAATCATTTAAATATAATATCTTAAACTAAACTGACTTTTGTTTTCTTTTTCTCAGTCAATAAAACAAGAAAATATAAAATTACGTAGTAACACATTTATTTTTCATAAAATAATAATTAAATACAAATTCAATGGTAAGAAGTTAATTAAAAATTATATTGACACTGTATTGTCAACACACCATCTTCTTATACATATAACATTTTTTAATGCACAGTAATCGTTATGAATCAGACAGTTATATTTACTACATTTATTCGTACAATAATAAGAAATTAAGGTCTTAAGATTAGGTATATCCATTTCGCCAACATCCTTTACAATGCTATTCGGACATAGATCCTGAACCCATTTACATTTTTCAACCCCCTTTGCAACTAAAGTTTTACCAGATAGGGATGACTTAATCATACTCTTAAATTCTTTATAGCTTATTAATCCTTCACTCCAGTAGATTCCTCGATTTTTCCCGAGCCAAACAACTTGTTTCTTTTCTTCGTCAGTCAAATGTTTGAAAGGAAATGGAGGTTTTATTAAAAAAACTTCTGTACTTTCACTTGCTGCCGTAGCAAATTCTTTGACAATAAAATTATTTTTGTAGTCTTTAAAGCCTTGTAAATCTACAAAAATGTATTCCGGATTCATGATATTTTCTTCACTACACTGGTAAGAGGTTTATATTCTATAACACAATCGTTCAATATTAAACAGTACGCAGTTGTTTTGTCTGGTATTGCTATCTCGCTCTCAATTTCAACACGAACGTCGACAGGTCCAGTCTTCAGCGTATCGTTCTGACGACAGCAATCAATTACAAATAATGGAGTTTTTTCTTTGAAGTCGATGTAATTTAACAGGGGTTCCGGAAGACGGCTGTAGTAAGACTGTTGAAATTTAGCATACAACTCGTATAATAAAGCATAATTGTCATTGCTAAATTTAACGTTTAGGTTTTCATACGGGAAGTAGGTTGAGTTTAAAAACACTTTTATGTCACGCAAGTTACAATGATCGAATCGGGACATATCCTGAAATCCATTATTTTTGCGGTCTTTCTGTAATCCAATGATAACGTACCTTGGCTTTTCTATCTGTGATGAAGTTTTGATTGCCCATGTATGCTTCGTTGTTTGAGGTAAAAGTGGATATTCATAAAGATCCCAGTTTCTAAACGCTACGTTAATAGCTCTGTCTCTTTCTAAATACCTAAGCAAGTTGATTCTCTCTCGGTCAGACACCTTAACGTGGGGCACCCGCCACATAATTTTATCGATTACGATATCTTCTACAACCTCATTATTATTTAATTTAATTGCATTCATGTTGGTATTGCTTCGCAAAAGTATAAGTTCGTGCTTGCAATTTATTATAATTTTTTTGTAATCCTCCGCAAACCCAAGGATTCTATTGAGTGGGAGACAGCCTGAAAAACTTCCTCCCATTGTGTTTTTAATACCGTCAATGCTCCAACCCCATGCATAAGACATTTTTGATTCGCTTTCATTCATTGATAATAAACATTTCATTGTGGTTGTTATGCCTGCATTCTTAATCTTATCGATTTCAACCCCATTTAATTCGTACCGAATATCTTGAAATAAAAATAGTATTGGGTTATTTATTAATTGAAACTCGGTCACTTTGGCTTTAGTTTCACTGTTGATTACGCTGATCCTTCCTTCTACGTATAAAGTACTCTCCGACGGTAGAATGTAAAGGTCTTGCTGGTTAATTGGAATCCGTATCTCATCGTTCCTATTGTAGCTGCTTACATAAGGCTTGTAGGAATGAATCTGAATACTTTCAATGCTGTTGTCTTGTACAAAAGGTTCTGCTACATTAAGCATTTTAGTTACTTCGACAAATTTATTAATTTGAGAAATTGTTTATTGGCTTTGGTTAACTTATTTCTTTTTGGTGGTACCTTCGTAATATTTGAAAGCAAACTGCGCTTTCTGCTGGTAGTACACAGGTTTTTATTGAAATCAATCATTTTTTCTTCAGATGTAAGCAAAGCTGTACTTCTTCCCTTCTTAAATTTAGTGGGTTATTATTTAAATCCAAAATTCTAATATTAATTGCACTCACACTGTTTTGGATAACTGGGAAATAGATAACGTTTTTAGGAATTTCAATTATTCGATAACCCGGCGGCACATTCGGAGAAAACTCATAAATTATATGGCTAGGTTTTCCATTAACAAATGATCCACTTACAATATCACATTCGATTCGGACTATGGCTGATGGTAAAATGTTGATCGGATAGGAAGATGTGTGTAATATATTAGCTTTTAATAATACTTTTCCAAATCCTAATGTAACTCCTATTGAGTTCTCCTTATCAAAATGAATGTCTTTGCTACTAAAAATACTGGTGCTTAAAGTATTATTATTGCAAGTTAATTCCAAAACACAATCATGAACATGTTTCGTTAGGAAGTCAATAATATCTTCAAGTTCATATGAACCCTCTGGTATTATCACAACCCCATCTTTACCGTAATAGAATTTATTATTTCTGTGATCAACATTAGGAATTGAATTAAAAGTAGTGAAGTACAACAGGCCACACTCATAATCACCATCAGTTTCCAAAGCCGGTGAATAATTTGTTACAAGAGCAGAGTCTGTGCCCGTTATAGACATTGTGAAAGACATAGTTAACTGACTCGTTTCCAGAAACCTTTCAAAAATTTAAGACATAAATGTCCACAGTTAAACGTGTTGTATGCTTGATATTTAGTATAATTGTAATACAAATCTGCGCCACTTAGGTATTTAACCAATTCTGTAGGAGGTTTTAAATCTCCGAAACTGTTAAAATATTCACAATAATTATAAATTTTTACGAAGGCTACCCAATGCGTTCCAGGGTTGTCAGAACTATCTAAATTAATAATCGCACACTCAATTTGTTTAGGTTTTTGAGGCAAATTATCCCTCATGTATACACCTCTGAAATATGGTATATTACTGTTATTAACATATTTCATTATATCTTCATTTGTGAGTGCGCGTCGGGGTAGCCTATTTAGCAGTTTTTTGTATGTAAACAGAGCCCACTACCTTTTTTGTACGGTTTGATGTACAGCCCTTTTCCAATAGCAATTGTCTCCATCATCTTATTATGACGTATTGATTCTTTTAGATTTTCTTGAGCAGATTTGGAGTCGTTCACTGCTTTTGCTATTCCAGCTGCACCTCCAGCTAATGCACCTACTGCCGAAAGGCAAGCAAATATAGGAAGAAGTGGTAGTATCCCCCCAATTTTTGGGATTGGTATTATTCGAGGTAGCTGAACTTTCATATTTTTAGGAAACAATTTTTTTGCAGCTAAATGTGCATATTTAATTGCAGATTGTTTGTTTTTTAGTTTAGCTTTCTTTAATTGTGTACTTATTTTTCTAATACCTGATTTAAAACCAGCACCTGTCTTAACCTTAACTTTCATGATTTTGTTTACTAACCACGAAGCAAGTCTTTCCCCTCTACTCACGTCTTTTGCTTTTGATCTAAGTTTTGCCATTTCCATCAATTCTTTATCAGCTTGGTGTCGATTGCGCGTATCGGTGTATTTAGTATAGGCAATGTCGTGACGCATACAAGCATCGTCTAACTGATTAATACCTCGATCACCTCTTAGTAAGCGTTTTTCTAGTTTTGTGCCAGGGCCGCAATAATTATATCCTGGTAAATGTAACTCGAGTGGTAAATTATTTATTAATTTATTAATAAGTCCTCTTCCAGTCATCACTTACGAACGAATGAATAAAATTTTGCATTCATGAGTGTAATATAATAACATTATTTCACGACATCATTTTTACCGATCCAACTGTTTTCAGCGTCTTTTAATCCAAGCCATTTGACAAATAACATATTTCCTCTCTTTTTCAATACCTTTTCAATTAAATAAACACCGGGATTACGTGTTTTATTTAATTCCTGCTCGTAGAAACTACCTTTTATTAATTGATTATGCTGGTCTTTAATACGATATGTAATGGGAGTAGTTTTGTTAACTTTGCTAATGGTAAATAACTCGGTCGACCAATTGGGAGTATACCCTTTGTAAAAACACCCTTTGTACTTGCTAATACGAACGCAATCCCCTACTTTACACTTTGGTTTCACTGAGGATGACTCTGCGTGAGATACAATATTTTCTAAAACTTTGGGTTCATTGACTTTGTTTACCTCCACTGGTCGATACTTTGTTGTACGGTGTTTCGTACTATTATATGAAATCACAATATCAACTAATGGTTTTCCAATCCATTTGTAATTGCCAACTAAACTAAAATATTTATATAGCTTATTCTTCAATGTCCTTATAACTCTTTCAACAATAGATGCTTTCTTTGTAGAAAAAGTTGAATAATGGTTAATGTGGTATGATTGCATAAGCCTTTGAAAAGATTTGTTATAAAATTCTGTTCCTAAATCGGTCTGTACGTTAGTTGGAACACGATTACTTTTTAAAATTTTTTCAAATGCATTACACACTTCATTCATTGATTTAGTTTTTAATGGAACAGTCCAAACATATTTTGAAAAACAATCTATAATGACTAAAATAAAATTAAATCCTCTATTGTGTTTTCGAATATGTTGGATATCAATTAAATCCGCTTGCCATAAATCATCGATTCCTTTAAGAATAACTTGCCGTCGATTGAAATTTCTTCTAGCAGCTCTATGAATCTCGTTCACCACTTTTTCTTTACTCATAATTTCTACTGGCAATGTCTCTGATTGCTACCAACTGATCTTTGATAATAGAACTAACTTCTACCCTTGTACACTTTTCATCTAACTGTTTCTGAATCAGTTGTATCTGACTCTTTATACTTTTTAGCTCGACAAGAATATCATGCTCTTTGCAAAATAACTTTAAGTTTTGATCAACATACTCTTTGTTGACAGCCTCATCTGGTAGTACAGGAAGTCTCAATCCTACCAGTTTTTCTGATTTCAAGTCATATTCTCCGTTAAGGTTTTGAGTAAGATTTTTATTATTGGTGCTATAAAATATTTCTGATGGACGAAGTCTTTTATGCACATGGTGGCCAAATTTATCAATATTCATCATTTTTTTAAGAAGGTTGAACAAGAACTGATGGAAAATACATTTGAGTTTGTAATTATATTACTTTATTAGACCACATTCACGCAGTTCTTCAATGATAGAAATAATTTCGTTATTAAGCCCTGTATTACCAGCTTCGCGAGACGCAATAAGTAATTTTAAACGTTCCACCAATTCATTTGGATCATCCCAGTACACATAATCCACATTTTTATTCATTTTTTTCAAGACTGGTAACCCTTCTCCTTGCGGCAGACTTTCAATACTGCTAGAAGTATTTTTGGTTAGTTTAAAGAGAGGTTTTATTATTTGCAAATACTTCATACCTCTATTACTTTTTATTGGCTGTTTAGGACTGAAATCACGACGGTGAGCATTTGTTTCTAACAGTAATTGTTTATAGTTTTTTAAATCATCAGGCTTAACTAAACTTAAATTTGGTTTTGGTTTCAACAATAATTCAGCTAATCCAGGTGTATTTAAATAACTTTTCCCGCCAACTGAAATCTTATTTTCTGTAACTGACACTCGCAGTGATCCCAACATAGTTTTTCCTCGCTCCAGCCTTACTCCATAAGGTACATTACTAAATATTTCCGATGACAATGACCAAGAAGAAGAATCTTGGCGAGGACTCTGAACAGATTCAAGAGTTTTAAACGATGTGTCACTTGAATCACCCATGTTTAAATCGCCTTCATCAGTTTCACTAAATGCTTTCTGTTCAGGTTTTTGGGAGTCACGATCACTATTTTGCATAAAGTTGTAGCTGGTAGATGCACCATCATCGATTTCATTAAGGTCTTTGTTAGTATCAATGTTTGTTTTAGTGTCCCAGTGTCTATCATCCCAATACTCTTTATTAATCTTTTCATTTTTTGCGGCGATGCTTTTTAGTGGACCTGTTAATGGTTTGAAAACCTTTTCCAATACTAGATCATTATCGTGGTCAATATCTTTCAATTGTTTAAACTTTCTTTTTACAGCTTCAGCAGATTCTACAATCTGTGTTTTTAGTATCTTTTCCATAGCGAGATAAAATATGTACTTTCTCTCGCAACGCAAACCGATTAGTAACGACACTTCGATCCGTAACTCATTATAAATAGCACAAATATGCTTAGTCAAAGACAACGAATTTGTCAAAGTTCATTCTGTAACATCCTTTACCTTTTTCACAATCTTTATTAATTACCAAATAATTATAAGGCACACTCCATATTTTTTTGCACATCTCTCGAAACTGTGTCCAGCTCATATCTGCGTTAACATGTTCGTTATAAATATGTCGTAGATTGATGTCATCCTGTTTAAAAATTATAATCAAATTAGCATTATCCCTGATCAATTGCTTTGGTATCTTACTGTATGTTTGATTCAAATAGAAAGAATCAATCTTTTTATGTCTACCCATCGCAAAATAATCACGTAGGTATGTTATTTTGTTTTTCACAAGCAACGTCATCAAATATCATTACGGAGTAAGGTTTGGCATTTTGATGACTTATCACTTCTTCGTTGTCACGAAATTTACTGAAATTTATCTCAGGAACCATGCTTAACACTTTATCTAAAAAAACGTATTTTGGCTGGAAGAGCGTTTTAGAATAAAGGTAAACGTTTCGGTAGCGCAATCCATTTTTGTGCAATAGAAGACCTATCATTACGTTTGTTTTACCGCAGTTCGAAGGACCACAAATTATGCATCGAATTGTATTTGGTAAAAGATTTCCATGTAGTTTTATTTTGTTGTTAGATTCGCTACAAATGTTTTCCAAACGTAATGTTTGCGCTTGTTGTATAAATTTCATTCTTGAGTAAATAAAATAAAAACGATACTAACACCTAGAACTGCAGGCGTGCAATGAAGTGATTGTTGTATTTGACGCTTATATAAATAATTCCTATGAATGAACTGAAGTAAAAAAGAGTTTCCGTTTTAGTAAGTTAATCAAGTAATGAAATGGTTAGATTGCATATTTCCCACAATAGTATTGGGAACTCTAGGACACTTTGAAGGAGTGACGGCGAACGCAGTGAGCCCCTCACGACGGAAAAGTGTCCTAGAGTTCCCAATACTATACTACTATAGCCAGAGGTCGCGGGTTCGAATCCCGGCATGGGTGGAATTTTCAGCCTCTAAATAGGTTTTTAAAATGGTCCTTCGCACGGGTTAGTGCATTAAAAATAATACAATGATGATATAGTTACAAGTAGTAGATGATATAGTACAATACCCCATTAACACCCAACCTTAATACCCTCTTATTCCTGTGTGACGCTCCTATTCTAGGAGCTGCGGATATGGAGAAAGCCAACAGCGTACACTCCCCAGCCGCTGCAGAGGCGCGGCCCGCACTCCACGACTCGGAACAGCCGCCCGTTGCCAACTCCTCGCGACCAGTAACGATCGGAGAAATGCAACCACCAATTCTTGACAAAACACATCCTCCAGCTGTCGTTAAAACACAACCACCTGTCGACAATACTCATCCTCCAATTGTCGCCGAAAGGAAATCACTAGCTGTTAATAAACCTCATTCTCCAGCTCTCGCCAAGACACGAACACGAGCTGCCAACAAATTTCATCCTCCAGCTGTCGCCAAGACACAACCGCCAGCTGTCGAAAAAACTGTCGCACAATGTGTCGAAAAGGGTCACCACACAGCAGAGGCTACTGCGCCGCCGCCCAAGAGGGTCAAACGCGGGTTGAGAAAGACTAACCAAAACGTTAGTGCTGCAGGCTTCAACTTCATATGTGCTCACTGCAACCGACAATTCGGCGCTAAATCCGTGTTGCAGCTACACATCGCCTCCGCTCACGATGCTAATGTCTCTAATCACAAAGTCAATCTATTGAACAAAGTTGCCTTAGCGACTTCCATTGATAAACTACGAATAATACGGCACGCTGATGATAAACCTTACAAGTGTAACATCTGTCAGTATAGCTGTCGGCTGGAAATTGGTCTGCAGGGACACTTGAGAACGCACGCGGGAGGAAAATCTTACAAATGTAACTCTTGTCTTTACACGTCGACACAACATGATCATTTAAAATATCACTTAAGAACGCACACAGGGGAGAAACCATACAAGTGCGACTTCTGTGACTGTAGATTTACACAACAGGGAAATTTAAAAAGGCACTTAAGAACGCACACAGGAGAGAAACCATACAAGTGCGAGTTCTGTGACTGTAGATTTACACAACAGGGAAGTTTAAAAAGGCACTTAAGAACGCACACAGGAGAGAAACCATACAAGTGCCACTTCTGTGACTGTAGATTTACACATCAGGAAAGTTTAAAAACTCACTTAAGAACGCACACAGGAGAGAAACCATACAAGTGCGAGTTCTGTGACTATAGATTTACACGTCAGGAAAATTTAAAAACTCACTTAAGAACGCACACAGGAGAGAAACCATACAAGTGCGAGTTCTGTGACTGTAGATTTACACAACAGGGAAGTTTAAAAAGGCACTTAAGAACGCACACAGGAGAGAAACCATACAAGTGCCACTTCTGTGACTGTAGATTTACACATCAGGAAAGTTTAAAAACTCACTTAAGAACGCACACAGGAGAGAAACCATACAAGTGCGAGTTCTGTGACTATAGATTTACACGTCAGGAAAATTTAAAAACTCACTTAAGAACGCACACAGGAGAGAAACCATACAAGTGCGACTTCTGTGACTGTAGATTTACACAACAGGGAAGTTTAAAAAGGCACTTAAGAACGCACACAGGAGAGAAACCATACAAGTGCGACTTCTGTGATTTGAATTTTTCTACGAACTCCTATTTAAAGTTTCACTTAAAAAAACATATGGGCAAAAAGCTTAAACAGATAAAATGTCACTGAGAAATGTGCTCACAGCTCACCTTCACGCCTAAGTATATCGGATGAAACAGAAACATTAAATGTGATCCATTTAGTAATGGATCACATTTAATGTTTCTGTTTCATCCGTTTCATCTAACCTAACCTAACACGAGACGCTATTTCAGTAGCCAGTTGTAGTCAACTGGCTACTGAAATAGCGTCTCGTGTTAGGTCTCGCATAATACTGGGTGTAGGTATCCGAAAATGTGAAATTTTACCCGGCAAGGAGATAAACTTTGATTTCGCGAAAAAATAAAAGTTATTATTCCATAAATTTAAATACTTACGTTTGGTGATTTAAACAATGACCAAAAAATATAATTTCATTGCCATTTCGACGATTTACTCGTAGTAAATAGTTGTTTGTATTGACGGTAAGACCACCCTTTTCACATGGCTTATAGGGATTATGTTACACCCTGTAATGTTACAATCTAAAATTTGTTTACGGCTTTATCATGTATCCCAAAAGGACACACGAAACCGTCTAAATATAATTATATTAAAACTCTCTTTCTAATTGGCAGCAGTACATAATCAAACGGAATCTGATAAAACGTGTAAAGTAATTGTTCAAAACCAGTGCAGCAATTGTTCAAAAACTAGTTTCCAGTAGCTACAAAGGTGCCACATCTGAAATTAAAACCCTGTATAACCGGGTTACAGCGGTAAACAAGACCTAAAAGGTGTCTTTTATTTGAACCCCGGACTATCGAGGACTTTACGGCGTCTCTCACTCTCCTTGACAAAGAAACTCTTTGACAGCGCTGTTCTTATTGCGACTGCGAATAATAGTTTTTAATGTCGAAGATTTACCTACATATATATTTTTTTATCAATTTAGTGAGGGTGATGTCTATAATTAGAACTTTTTTACTATTATAATATTACGATCCCTTAAAACACTCCTCAAATGCATTTTAAATACTTAGTGTGTGCTGAAGGCAAATTACAAAGTAGGGTGTATTTGAAGAGTGTTTTAATTAATCGTGTTTTTCTACTCCGTACATCGTAAGAGCCAATTGTGGTGTGATTGTTTTGTTTAGCTTTATATTAAAAAAAAAAATGATATAACAAGAGTAATATTATAGTGAAGTTAGGTTCAACTGTACTTTGACTGCAACAAACATCTGTTAGAATGAATTAGTATAGGTATACGTATTGTTTTTTTAAAAATTATTTATAAGATCACAATTCCTTTAAACACTTGACCTATAGAATTTTATCGGTAACGATCGAACAAAACAACCTTTTGGTAATTTTCAAGGTCAAAAGATTAAAGACTGTTTCAACTATTGTATTTGAAGAGTGTTTTCAAGGAATCGTCGTGTTTTTTTTATAAACAGTGAAAATCTTCCTTCGGTTAATAGGTAATAACCGATTGTGTGGTGTGATTGTTTTGTTTACTAATTTAAAATTCAATGCTGATCTTTATGTGATTTCCAAGTTATCTTAGACTTAGGGCCAGATTCTCAAATGAGAATTTCACAAAGTACATACTTAACGTAATACGTCAAGTAACGTTCTGTAGCGCTCCTTGCTGAGAAATTCGAACAGAGAGCACTACAGTTTACTTAACAAATTTCTCGATTCAGAAACTGGCCCAACATCGGCTACAAACACTGTTACTTAAGGCCTTCACAGGAACCTTTTTTTATTATAATTCGAATATTAATTTTGGCAATAAGGCCGCTATGTACTATGTACATAGTACATGTAAATGTTTTGTATGTGTTCTTTTTTTGTGTATTTCCAATTAAAAAAATCTAGTTTTACCAAAAAATTTTAGAATTCAACAGGTATATGTATGTACTTGTAACGTTTAACGTAACACTTTCGTTTTGAAAAGTCTTACAGATTCATAAACAGACTACTCCTTCGTTAAGTTTCTCTATGTGATCCCGATGTCTCAAATACATTGCGTGTTGAAATATCCAATTCGTATTTTCTAAGGTTAATAGGAGCAGTAGACTTAATTAAAACTGTTTTATACGGATTTATGCTCGTTTATTACATTTTTTACAATTTTCCAACGTTTCGGCACTTTTTCAGGTGCCGTGGTCCCGGAGTCATCCGGGACCACGGCACGGTGCCGAAACGTTGGAAAATTGTAAAAAATGTAATAAACGAGCATAAATCCGTATAAAAACAGTTTTAATTATATCCAATTCGTTTTCTAAACGAAAGCGTGTAAATATCGGTAAAGTCTTTCAGTCTCTTTTTAGAGAAGAAATAGTTATGTAAAAAGATGCAAAACGAAAGTGTTACTTTTTAATTGATAGCACTGAATTTAATTGATACATGTGTTTGTCATGGCCCTATTAGAAAATTAATAAATTTTAAAAGAAATATACCTACCTAATAACATAAGTTTTTTACATTACTTAGTCGATAGCACTTTAATTAACACTTAAATTACATGTGTTTTTGTTACTAGCTAAATTTTCTTTCAATTCGGTTCGATTGTTTTTTTTTTTAGTTAATAAACGTTCTTCCTTTAGCACATTGTTTTTTTTATTCAGTAAAACAAATCTATTTTTCTTTACATATTCTTGATTCTGTATGTGATGCCACTTTCGGTTTGTAAAGGACCTCAAGACAGGAAATATAACAGGATTCAAATCTCACATTTATCAGATCGTAGGTTCGACTTCCGCTGGACACCGCCGCATCGGTGTAGCTTGGTATGAGCACGCTTGCCCACCGCGGGTTGACATGACAACAAGCGCTGAAGTGCCTATGTGATCATCGCAGTAACAGGGAAAATTATTCTCCTTTATGACACTGGACTGCATAATATAGCCTGAAGATGACACTGATTTAATAGAGGTTAGGTATGTACCTCATTCCCACGAGTTTATTTTTTTTCGCGATGGTCCGCCCTTAAGGCAATAATAACTACCTAAGTAGTTATATAATATTCCGTTTTTATCTAAAAGTGAACAAGAGGAATCTTAACTTATAATCTTAACTATTTAGTTCACTTATAAATTAGGCTATAGTAAATTTACAATTTTATCTAAATGTTTAAGGCTAGGTTAAGTTATATGGATTTTGTATGGTCCGAAATAAACGATTATATATATATTAACTCTGGCAACTATTTTTAGAACTTAGTCTAGAGCACAGAACAATTCTAGAGCCTAAGTTTGGAGTTTTTTGGCCATTTTTTCTCAAAAATTTTCTCAAAAAAGGGACACCTAGTTTGAATTGTAACGTTCATTAAGCCGCAGTTTCTGCGCTAATTTGAATGAAACCATAACATTTCAGTTATGATTTAGTTTCCATTTTCCGCTCGTCAGCACCCCGAAGCACCTAGAACTTCGGGTTGGGTATAAAGTGTTCTGTGCCCTAAGCACTCAACCCGCGCCCTACGGCCGGACCTGTTTAAGAAGCCCCATGCAGTAGCCATAGCGCCATCATTGGAAAATAATCATAAAATATCCTTTTGAGATCGTTTCTGCAAAACGTGTGAGGGTTACCTAATCATACCTAGTGATTTTTACGCTTCATAGCTTGAACGTAAGGAAAAGCCCAGGACTATATTATACATTCTTTATAATATAGTCCTGGACTATAATCGGGAATTTGCCAATAAAACAAAAAATACAAATAATTCATCTAAATTTATTTTATCGCCTTCAAAGTAGGCCCCATCGCTTGCAATACAACATCTCCACCGCTTCACCCAGTCTTCCATACATTTTTCATAGGCTATTTGCGGTATGGCCTTTAGCTCATTCAGCGAATTTTCTTTTATGGCTTCTATCGACTCAAAACGTTTTCCTCGAAGTGGTAATTTTAACTTGGGAAATAAAAAAAAGTCAGACGGAGCCATATCAGGTGAATACGGTGCTTGGTCGAGAACTTTTGTTGAATTTTTCGCTAAAAACTCTGTCACTTTAATGGCTGTGTGTGATGGTGCATTATCATGGTGCAGCATCCATGAGTTGTGTTGCCACAAATCTGGACGTTTTCGGCGGATACTCTCACGCAAACGCTTCATGACGCCTAAATAATATTCTTTATTCACTGTTTCTCCTCGGAGTGAACCTTAACACGGTAGTCAAAAAAAACTGTCAGCATCACCTTGATTTTGGAGCGACTTAGCCGCGGTTTTTTGGGTTTCGGCTCGTTTTCGAGACGCCATTCTGAAGACTGTTGGCTTACACTATTATTTTTAATGCACTAACCCGTGCTAAGGAACAAATTTAAAAACCTATTTAGAGGCTAAAAAATTCACCCATGCCGGGATTCGAACTCGCAACCTCTGGCTATCCGTACCAGCGCTCTACCAATTGAGCCAATGGGCGACTCACGGCATCAGTGAAATTTCGAACCTCTTTACAATATTCTCTGTATTACGTACATGCAGCGACATATGACTTAAGCAAATTGCATTACTTACAGCCCCGACCACCTACTTTGCAGTTAGGTTTAACATCGGAACGATATCACTGTACCCACATGATTACACTATTTTTATTTTTAATGCACTAACCCGTGCTAAGGAACAAATTTAAAATCCTATTTAGAGGCTAAAAAATTCACCCATGCCGGGATTCGAACCCGCAACCTCTGGCTATCCGTACCAGCGCTCTACCTCTGATGCCGTGAGTCGCCCATTGGCTCAATTGGTAGAGCGCTGGTACGGATAGCCAGAGGTTGCGGGTTCGAATCCCGGCATGGGTGAAATTTTTAGCCTCTAAATAGGTTTTTAAATTTGTTCCTTAGCACGGGTTAGTGCATTAAAAATAAAAATAGTGTAATCATGTGGGTACAGTGATATCGTTCCGATGTTAAACCTAACTGCAAAGTAGGTGGTCGGGGCTGTAAGTAATGCAATTTGCTTAAGTCAGATGTCGCTGCCTGTACGTAAAACAGAGAATATTGTAAAGAGGTTCGAAATTTCACTGATGCCGTGAGTCGCCCATTGGCTCAATTGGTAGAGCGCTGGTACGGATAGCCAGAGGTTGCGGGTTCGAATCCCGGCATGGGTGAATTTTTTAGCCTCTAAATAGGTTTTTAAAGACTGTTGGCTTATTTGCATGTCGTACTCATAAACCCATATCTCGTCGCCAGTTATTATACGTTTCATAAAGGTCGGATCCGTAGAAGCTCGGGAAACCATGTCTTCAGCGACATGCTTTCGCTGCGCTTTTTGAACAAAATTGAGCTCTTTTGGAACTAGTCGAGCGGCGACGCGTTTCATGCCTAAAATGTCAATGAGAATGTTGTGGACGGACTTAAAAGATATGTTCACCTCACTAGCCAACTCTCTCAGACTCATACGTCGATTTTCGAGCACTAGCTTCTTGATTCTGTTGATGTTTTCTTTGGTCATAGCGGTTGAAGGTCTACCAGAACGAGCAAGTTGTTTTCGATATACACGACTCGCCGTAGGTATTTCGCAACATTTTTAGTGATTCACCACATGAAATATCATTTGAAACACAAAATTTAAGGCACACTCTTTGTTCAACAATATTTGCCATTGCGAAAATCGCCGAGGAGGACTCAAAACTATGACCAACAAAAAGTGTAGTATAACAAAAAAATGACAGACCCCGCTCAAATTGCGCGCGCTAAATCAGTACAGTGCTACCAACATGCAGTAAAAAAATTAAAACAACCTCTTTTACGCGGGTCTTTTTATTGATATATTCCCGATACTTTTTACACAGAGTAGTATACCTAACATACGCCAAAACGTAGCATTACCGTCTGACTTTGCAGACGATCAGTAAAAAACGTTAGGTATGCATATTTTTTTCTCTAGTAGGATTAATGCAGTAGGGATGAGGTCCTAGAAAATTAGGCATAGCGTTCGTTGAATGGTTATGCAACAGTTTCAATACAGACAGATTGTAGTGAACTAGTGACTGGAATTGGAACAAAGTTACATTTGTGGCGAGTACAATGTCAACTCTGCGCGCGCACTACAATCTCCAACATTCCTGCATCGCGCAATTAAAGTCTTTCACATGCATGAAATACCATAAATATAAAGTTCGACTAACTACAGTCGGACCGGCCGTCCACATGCATACGATCTGCCTGGCGGGAAATTTCCCTTTACAGTGGAAGAGCACGATCACCCGCTCTTCCCTATACTTTGGTTTGGACAGTATGGAGAGGATGAAGGAAAAAAGATTGACGAAAGAAATCAAGCGACTGAAAAAAGATTAACGAAAGAAATCAAGCGACTGTTAGAAGGGCCAGTCAGGGATGTCCCAGTGTACATACTTCAACCATTGGCTCAGTTGGGAGAGCGCTGGCACGGTTAGCCAGAGTTCGCGGGTTCGAGTCCCGGCATGGGTGGAATTTTTAGCCTCTAAATTATAGGTTTTTAAAATACTTCAACCAATTAGGAGATGCATCTCCTAATTGGTAGTACGTACCTACTACCAAAGGGCAAGATAAAAACTACTCGAAAGCGTCCTGCGTTCATGCAACGGCTACACAATGAAGATCTATTAGGGTCGTGGCAAGACTCTGCTTTATTTACACTTCCGGTATAGGTACATGCGTAATCACATGTAGTACATATGTTTCATTTTCTTACTAAGAGAATGGTTACATCTTAATAACACTGTTTACCTACCTACCTAGTGTACCTACCTCTGAGGCAAACTAGGTAGTGTAGTGTGACTTATAAATAACAGGTATTGGGAACTACTTACATTTGCGTAGTTACGTACATTTGTGAATTTGGTAAGAATTGGTACTCTGTGCAAAAAATACTATTTTAAGGATATGAAAGAGAAAGATGTCTGTTATTAAAATCATGTTAACGGAGACGATTATGTGAAGTGATTGTGTGTAGTTGTACCTACAGACGACGTGATTGTATATTAGCATGGTCTATGATATTAGTAAATATATCATACATTCTATAACTGACAAAAACTCAGGTTTGCTAAAGGTCATTCGAATGGTGGCGTTGTGGCCGGGTCATCTATCTCCCTCCAAAATGGTTGAGAGTGAGACTGATGATGGCTGACCTCTGCGTTATGCTCGTGAACGAGTGCTGTTCGTGCGTCTGGCCGCAGCACTTGTCATGTTTTCACGACGTTGTAAAACAATTGAATAATGCCTTAGCATTTAAAGTTATTAATGGCAGTCATGGAATCTTATGCGTTCTAATGTATTAGATTTAAGATGACTTGAGAAAAGATGGTCAGAGTGGAGATTTTTCCCGCTGCCTTTTACTCCAACGGCCCGAAGGCAGCAGCTTTCACTTTCATGTTACATTGTACTTTGACATTCAGCAAACGAATGTAAATTCTTTACGTTGAAATAATTTGAATTGAATGTAAGTTTAAGTTAAAAACTATATTAAGTTAAATCGGTTTTGAAAATAATAGATGTGGAGTTTCATTGTTCGTTTTTTCTATTAATAATTGTGAAACTAACAACTTTGACGTTCATTAAGTACTTACCTAAACATTTTATTTTATAGTGAATAAAATTCTTTTGACTTTATCACTGTTTATCTAGTATACCTACCCTAGAATAAAACTAGCATAGTGGGGCGGCTAATAGTCACGTACGTGTCAGTAGAGCGCACGAGCACGGCCGATAGCGAAACCACGTTCGCACTGTTGCGGAACCTTCCTACAAGTATTTTTATTGATAATACTGGTAGGTACTCATAAGTAAGCACCTATCTAAAGCTACTTACGTTTATCAATGAACTTTAAAAACATAATTGGAAGCGCTCGTGGCCTAGTCGAACCCAGTTATTGGAATAATCACTTGTGTAAAGCAACAATAGGCGCGGTCAGGTGCAGGATGGGTGACTGTTCCGTGACTATCGTTAGTGGCATTTTACCGAGCGCATCCGTGCTTCGCAAGGCACGTTAAGCCGTTGGTGCCGGCTGTCATTAAATGGCAGTCGTTAAGCCACGTCAGATGCCTTGTTGTAGGCGGCTTGATAACTTTTGACAGTAAGGCCCACTACTGTCTTACAATCCTCCACCAACCCGGACTTGGCCCCCGCGGTGGAGTATGGCCTAACCTTCCTGCCGTGCAGGAAGGGACCCGACCCCCAGCAGTGGGGACATACTAGGGTTGATATCGAAGCGTACAACATAAACTCTCGCCTGTCCCTCAGAGGGGTAGACAGTGAAAGGTTTGACTTTCCACGATCCTGACATATCTCTTAGCATGCACGCCCGCCGTTTTCGGCTACTTTTTATCTCGCCCTTTGCTTGGTCTTACTTCTAAAAACACGATTTCTTAATACAGTCATCAGACCAGGTGCAGTTTAATCATTAAATCAATCAAGTTTTGATTTTTATTCCATTGGTGGCGCTAGTGAGCACCCCGAAGCGTCTTGTCATCAATATCTTACGAGAGGAGTTGGATTTTTTACATGCTAGCTGCCTCTTGATAGCCAAGACACCATCGCTGCATTCTCTAACTAAAATTTGATTCCTACTTACCTACTACAGTGCTACACAAGAAATAAGTCTCGCGGATGTACCTGTGCAGATGACCAAATTTTGGAAGTGCGGCATGTTGATCAACCAATCATATAGTTTCATTTTATGGCAGGCCGCGCGCCTTTGTTGCTATTGGTTGATTCAACGTGATCGATGCAGATGACTATTAGTTTGGCAATATTAGCGTGAGCGAAATAGGTAGCGCTACTGCGGCAATCAATTCTGCACCTTACCCATATGGGTTAAAGATCATGTTGAATGTACTTATAGCTTCGGGTACTTTCGTTACACTTCTTCCTTGTCTGCGCGAACGTAGATTCCCGAAGGGACTTTTATGATGTGTAGTACTGTACCTAGTTAGGCAAAAATAAATTCCAAGAAAACATGGCAAGTAAATAGTGCACCACAGTCAATAGGTTGGCCAACATCACGCCGGAGGCGATAAGGGGCTAGTTAAAGGCACGGGCCGCCCGGACTTCCTCACAGTTGCACATCGACGCATCATCATGAGTACCTGGTTGATATTGACTGTGGTCGCGCTTTGCGGGGTGAGTAATATCCACACACGACGATCACCTCTTCCGGGGTTAAAATATTAGTAGTGTGCTTGTAACCCATGGACTGAAGTTTTTAAAACAATATTTTTGTACTGTTTTAAAAACTTCAGTCCATGGGTTCAAATATACAAAAGTAAAATTCAAAGAGACTGACGCCTTTTTAGGCGACAGTCTCTTTGAATTTTACTTCCGATTTCTACTCTTTTAGGCCACTAAGGTAGTAGTACGTACTATTTCTCGACACTGTTGCTAAAACCAAAAATACGCCAGCGCTAATGTGCAACGAAAGCATAACTTACCTAAATTAATTATACTGACGTTCACTCCACAGCACGCGAGCTCACAGTGTTTGACCGACCTTTCTTACTGCGGGTGCTCCTCCCCGAGCTACCCCCCTGATCTTTCCTACTGCGGGTGCTCCTCTCCGAGCTACCCCCCTCCCAGCTGCTCTCCGTCTTACCCCCCCGCCTGCTCCGCCCCGGCACCAGTGTATTCACCCGCTCCAGTGTATTCTGCGCCCGCTCCGGTATACTCTGCGCCCGCTCCGGTCTACGCCCCCACCTGCCCGCCAGTGTACTCGCCCCCCGCTCCAGTATATCCGGCTCCCATTCCTGTATGTCCTGCCCCCGCTCCCGCATACCCGTACCCAGCCCCTTCCTACTCGTACCCCACGCCATCTTATGCGTCACCATGTGGCTGTTACTAAGCGCGAAGTGAAATGGGAGCTTTACTTTTCATCAGTTTTGTTCCTATGTGCCCATATGTAAGACAACAAGTCTTATGCTGTTACTTATTTGTTTCCTTTGGATAAATGCTCATCCATATATATGTAATCTAAATAAGGTAAATACCTACTACCTACCTGACTACTCAAAAATATGTAGGTAGTAGATCATTACTTATGTAAAATGTATATCTATTTGTAATGTATGTGTGTATGTATCTTTATGTGTTAAAAAATATTGATCTTGATTAATAAAACCAAGAATTGTAAAATAAAACTCCATGTTATTTCAAAACCACTGGTTAAGTTAAGAATGACGTTTATTCAAGAGTCTGTTACAGAATATAAAACGTTAATGTAGACTCAGAACAACTGAATGAGCTAAGTAATGCTAGAGGAGAAAACTCAGCGAGAAATGGACAGGAAAATGTGTTATACAGTTACAGACGTCATAATTATGTATTTCAAAATCACGAAACACTTTCATTTAAACTATTGCAATATCATTGGAAACTATAGCCTCTGCATCAACGTAATGAGATGATTTATACAGCGTCCAGAGGCACCTGCACTCACACTAGATGGGTGAAGGGACCAGGGAACGCGCCTTGGTTGGCTCCGCACGTATTGACCTGTCTTGCCTATGGGGCTAGTCTGATCAAGGTGTCGGTAAGGAACTATAAAAACAGACAAGTATCAGATTCGCTTTAGAGCTCTCTTCCCTGCATCACACTCGGACCTCCCGTAATCATTATCGTTACCTCCTTGACACACACAAGTGCGACATGCAGTGGGAACACGTTATAAGAAAAATAAACCAACTTAACCCAGCGTCTGCTTGGAACATAGATTGAATTAATATAATATGCTAACCGTTATTTGTTTATGTGGCATGCAAAATTGCGACGGTATAAATGTTCGCCATATTGATCATAAAATTTCGGTTAAAATACCTAAAGTCTACACGTAATTTTACATTAGTAGGCCATGATGTACCTATGTTATAAGTAAACGCAAAAAATGTAGCACAGTAAAACATACCCACCTACACCATGAATACATAACTATTCTAATACTACAAACTGTATGTAAACATTTGTAATAATAATTTTGGCATAAATTGAGATTGAGACACATTTTCATCATAACTCTTAACTAAAATTGCACCAGCCCGCACTAGAACACTAGAAGTAAGGCACATATTTATCTAACGCTAAAATGGCAGAACTTGCAACACTCCGTACATTCGTGACTTATTTTCAATTCGTTTAAACAAACTGCGATAAGTTACAAGACTGAATATTACTCAAACCAACGGGTTTCGCTACTTACCTATATTAATTACGAAATGTAGGTAGTAACCGCGCTATTTTGTACATATTTTTGTAACGAGCTAACTAACTACTTGGTTCACATCTTTACTCACACTAATCGGAAACTGATGACCTAACAATATTTTTTTCATCCCACCATCTCGGAAAGAGTATTTTTAATCTTCAATATCTGAGTGGAAAAGCCGTTTTTATTCTCTAGAGGATATATTAAATTGAATTTAGAACATCGTGTGCACTAAGTGTGTGAATTAAAAAAATATTACACTCAATCTAAATAATTGTAGCAACGTTAGTTTAAAATTTTCTTAATTATACCTTAGTATGATTTTGTTATAATTTAAAGATTATTCTGTAATACTTAACTGTCATAATGTAGTAATTAATACCTTAACCGAAATAAAAGTGTACCTATCTTGTGATTGTAAACGTTTTTTTTTTGCATTTAGTCATATCCTCGCTGAGGTGGAATGAAAAGTTACGTGGTGCACTCGAGCGAGTGCAAAGATTTTTCACCTCGTGCTCTTTTGATTCCCTCGCTAACGCTCAGGATTCTAGTTTTGAATTACCCGCTGCGCTCGTGATTCAATTTTAGAATCCTTCGCTTGCTCGGTCATCAAAATTGAACACGCGGTTAAAAAGCAACTTTGCACTCTTGTATAACAAATAACTAATCCCATCTCAACAAGGAAATGACTAATGCAAAAAGAAAGTTTGAATAATATGAAGTGAAAAAAAATGACGGGCGCAAAGCATTTAAAAAAAGTACACCAAGAATTCTTGAGTTTTTAACAAATTAAAAAAGGTTGTATGACAATTTCGGCATGGAGGTTTAATGATGTTTTTAATTCACAAACTTAATGCACACGATGGTCTAAATTCAATTTACTTTATCGTCTAGCGAATAAAACGGCTTTTGCACTGAGATATCGAAGAGTGCATCAGTATCAGCAGCGTGTAACATTTGAAGGCAACAATAAAATCATTTTTTAGTTTTTTTGGGTCACCAAGGGTTTCGATATTTCACAGCGCGAGTTTTTCCGAAAAAAACTGTGTGATATTGAAAATGTATGAAGCACGCACTTACGTACATAAGTCGCGCGAAAATGATTCCCCAACCACATCAAAGGGCGATCTAAAATCCGTCTGAATAAATTCGCGGCTATATTATTAGCAGTGCGTGTTAGTGCAAACTGGCTGCTGATACAACCGTTCCGGAAGATTACAAAATCTGTCGAGATTTACGAGCTGTTAGATAGAATATTCTTTATTGTAGGTACACAGAAATTACAGTAAAAGAAATTATATAAAAAATATAGTACAAATGGCGGCCTTATTAGTAAAAGCAATTTCCTCCAGGCAACCATAGACGGAGACAAGAAAGAAATTAGCTGTTATTGTTTTATCAGACTCCTTTAGTATTTAATTGTTTTTGAAGAGAAATCCGTACCTAATCAGTTTCGGGTAAATCTGATCGAGTTAGATTAAATCCGATCGATATTTTTCGGATACATTTTACGCTTACGACAGTATATTTTATTGATGATACTCGTACAAGCATTACTTAATATTGCTGTTAAATTGTTATGCTGCTGGCGAAATTATTTGTTTGCTGACCGAAATGTTCTACAGATATTTTGCAAACCATTTAATTCGATATGTCGATTACAGGGATTTGCAAAAAAGTTGGCTACCGGCGCCTTTTTTTATCCGAGTTAGCCATTTAGTCAGCGCCTTTTCGGGTCATCAGCCACATAGTCGGGGGCCAACATAATATGGTGGTCAGTCTAGTTCACGGTCCCGATCTAGTCCGAGGGGCAGTCTAGAATGAGGGCTGGTCTGGTCCGGGGATAAACATAGTCAGGGGGCAGTCTAGACTGAGGGCTAGTCTAATCTGGAGCTAGTCTGCGTGCCAGTCTAGTCAGGGAGCCGGTCTTGTGCAGGAGCTAAGATAGCCCAATTTCAGAGTATCCGAGGGCCAGTCTAGCCAGAGATCAGTTTTGCCAAGAACTAGTCTAGCAGGTACCCAGTCTAGCAGGCGCCCAGTCTAGCAGACACCCAGTCTAGCAGGAACCCAGTCTAGCAGGCACCCAGTCTAGCAGGCACCCAGTCTACCAGACACCCAGTCTAGCAGGCACCCAGTCTAGCAGGCGCCCAGTCTAGCAAGCGCCCAGTCTAGCAGGCACCCAGTCTAGCAGGCACCCAGTCTAGCAGGCACCCAGTCTACCAGACACCCAGTCTAGCAGGCGCCAAGTCTAGCAGGAACCCAGTCTAGCAGGCACCCAGTCTAGCAGGCGCCCAGTCTAGCAGGCGCCCAGTCTAGCAGGTACCCAGTCTAGCCCGGCGGCCAGCGCATCTGGCGTCCGCCAAGCACGTGCAGGTGCAGCTGGTGCACGGACTGCGCGCCGTCCGCGCCCGTGTTGACGACGAGCCGCCAGCCCGCGGGCGCGCGCGCCGCGCCCAGTCGCCGCGCCACCAGCACCAGGTGACCGAGGAGCTGCCGACAAAGCACCCTTCCAGAAGACGTTTCAAGGAAGTATAGCGTGCGGGATGTGGGCTATTACACACTCGTGCTTTTTTTTACCTTTCCCGCACTCGTGCGTTCTCTTTCCCAACTGTCAAAATAATGTCTATTAAAAAGAAAAACCAACCATGAAGTTTTTACTTAAAAAAATCATAGAAGTTTTTATGATTTATGCAAATACGTATATTTCTAAAAAGAAACTCTTAATTTGTTTCAATATCAGATTTAATGATTTGATTGAATGAGTTAGATTAGGTTTCATTTCATCTTATTAAATTTCATTTTCATTTCTTATCCATAAATAAATCCTACTTAAGACTGGTTGTGTGGGTATGGTTCCCTTTGCCTACCAGAATGGATGAAGAAAAAAAAATCTCTGCTTGTATTCTTTTACGGTTGGCGCCATTTTGCAAATATTTTTTCTTTATTAGATTGCTTATTTTTTTCGCAACTGTATTAAAAATAGTCGTTCAGTACACGTGCGGAACCGTCATTGCAACTTGTTCCGACTGTCAACCCTCGCCTTCGGCTGCGCCTCGGCTCGGGTAGACATTTGTCGGAACTCTTTGCCTTTCCGCACTTGTAATGAAATATACCTACTATTTTTAATGACTAGCGATTTACCCCTATACTCCCGCGTAATTTAGGTTACGGGCTCTTAAAATCATTAGGAAGGCTGTTTAACTTCAAAGTTAAGGATGGAAGTTTTCAAGGAGATTTTGTATCATTTGAATATTTATTTTTCTCTCAATTTCTGTCCAGGGATTTTTTGTGGAATAAACTTTGGACTAAGCGTGCATTCGTTTGTCTGATTTCTTAGTTAAATAAAAAAAGAAAACAATTTATTAAAGTGTGGACAACGCAGCTAACTGGATGTACGATTACAGTAGTTTATGATACTGTTTCACAATAAGGGTTCTTATATACTCGTAGTATATAATCCAGTAGATAACCCATGTACATTAACCCACGGACTAACAAAAATATTTCTTGGCAATATTATAGGTCATACTATTTTTATTTTTAATGCACTATCCCGTGCTAAGGACAATTTTCAAAACCCATGTAGAGGCTAAAAATTCCACCCATGCCGGGATTCGAACCCGCGACCTCTGGCGCGCGCTGGCACAAGAGGTCGCGGTTTCGAATCTCGGCATGGGTGGAATTTTTAGCCTCTAAATGGGTTTTTTAAAATATTATAGGTACCTCGAATTGTCTTATATTACTCGTATTAGTAAAATAGGCACTGTAGTTCTCTTCGGCTATTACTATTTTGTTACATCATACATAAAATGATACTGGTTGCCAGGAAAGTTAATACGTAGAGCGAGAATCCAACGATCTCCGTCATCCATAGACAATATCATCACTCTTCTGTAAATTACATAACTGAACTTCTCAAACACTACAGACCGAGACAGCCTTTCGCTGCAAAAATATATACTTTCCTCAGCCATAGATAATTGCAAATTAAATACCTACCTCCAGAGATACAATCAATCCTCGCTTATCAGTCGACATCTCCGTAACATTCACAATAATACCGGCCGTAATTAAACAGTGTGTTATCGCTTTATCAGCCGCCCGCTAATCACTGTGTGCTGATAGCATTCCTGCAGCGGCACTTGGTTCTCTGACTCAACTTCCGAACAGACATTTACTTATACTATTTTTATTTTAAATGCACTAACCCGTGCTAAGGACAATTTTAAAAACCTATTTAGAGGCTATAAATTCCACCCATGCCGGGATTCGAACCCGCAACCTCTGGCTATCCGTGCCAGCGCTCTTCCAATTGAGCCAATGGGCAACTCATCGGCATCGCAAAGTAGGTAGTCGGGACTGTAAGTGATGCCATTTACTTAAGCCAGTTGTCGCTGCCTGTACGTAATACAGAGAATAGTGTAAAGAGGTTCGAAATTTCACCGATGCCTGTAAATAGGTTTTTAAGACATTTACTTATTCTCGCGCTCATTTCTACAGAAATCCATAGAGATAAGTGCATTGTAGGGTGACACTTCCAAATCCCGATATAAAGACATGCTGCACTCAGCACGATACTCGTCACACGATACCTGGATTTGGCACGCAACATAGATTTGGTTTGGTCACAACAACTTGATTTGATGAGCCAGCTGGTTTCCTGAAGCGTTACACTAATAGCACTAACCTGCTGGTCAGCGTTCTGTGCATCATGCCGCGACGTCCGCGACTGCTTAGGCAATACCAGAAAGTTCAGGGGTAATTGCATCTTCATTCTACAGGTCAGTATCCTACTGGACTATAAGTAACCTGCTGGCATACTGTAACAACAGCAGCCGCTGCTTAGGCAACACCCGGAACTTCAGGGGTGCTTTCATTTTCCTTCTGCAGGTCAGTATCCTGCTAGACTGTCACTAACCTGCTGGTCTGCGTCCTGTGCGTCCTGTAACAACGGCAGCCGCTGCTTAAGCAACACCCGAAACTTCAGGGGTGCTTTCATTTTCCTTCTGCAGGTCAGTATCCTGCTAGACTGTCACTAACCTGCTGGTCTGCGTCCTGTGCGTCCTGTAACAACGGCAGCCGCTGCTTAAGCAACACCCGAAACTTCAGGGGTGCTTTCATTTTCCTTCTGCAGGTCAGTATCCTGCTAGACTGTCACTAACCTGCTGGTCTGCGTCCTGTGCGTCCTGTAACAACGGCAGCCGCTGCTTAAGCAACACCCGAAACTTCAGGGGTGCTTTCATTTTCCTTCTGCAGGTCAGTATCCTGCTAGACTGTCACTAACCTGCTGGTCTGCGTCCTGTGCGTCCTGTAACGATGGCAGCCGCTGCTTGGGCACCACGAGGAAGTGCACGGGCGCCTGCGGTGCCACGTCGCTGAACGCGATGCATAGTTCGTCTTCGTACAGCACCTCCGCCGGCAGCTCGCGCGATATTATCCTGCGAGGTATCACTTCATTGCCGTGGTTTGCTAGAAGAAATCTCTTGCAGTGCTCATTCGCCTTTTTACATGTTCTTTTTTTAAGAAAAATATAAATGTTTGCGCCGTTTCCTGGTCGTATGGAATGAAAATTTAAAGTGAAATATGAAATGAACAAGACAAATTTAGTAAATTTCTTGTCTTGTCTCGTGGAAATGGGGGAAAACTTTTGTTACCTGCTCACGGAACACTTATTTAAGAAACAATTTTTAAAATAAACCGCCGAAGCTCTCGTGCGCAATATGGCGTCGCACAAGAAAGAGTGACGTCACTGGACAGTAAACAAATAAATGTTAAGTCAACCCACAGGTTCTCGGATCGCTTTTTTATTGAGCTGTGACTTCATTTAGATTCGACCAATCCAACTACCAATCGAAATTATCAAGTTTTGCTGTTGTTGTTGCTGAAATTATCCTGTTTATTGTGAATATGCCTTTAATCAGTTTTTAAAAAACTCATAAATAATACAAATGTATTTATAATTAATACCTTATCTATGTATTGTTTATACAATTTTTATTTTTAATGCACTAACCCGTGCTAAGGACAAATTTAAAAACCTATTTAGAAGCTAAAAAATTCACCCATGCCGGGATCGGAACCCGCAACCTCTGGCTATAATTAAATAGTATAATCATGTGGGTACCGCCAATTGTATAACATTACTTAGATTTAAGAATAATGGTTGTAATATTTTTCTGGTTGTGCAATAAAGTGTTTTCTATCTATCTATCTATCTATCTATCTATCTATCTATCTATCTATCTATCTATCTATCTATCTATCTATCTATCTATCTATCTATCTATCTATCTATCTATCTATCTATCTATCTATCTATCTATCTATCTATCTATCTATCTATCTATCTATCTATCTATCTATCTATCTATCTATCTATCTATCTATCTATCTATCTATCTATCTATCTATCTATCTATCTATCTATCTATCTATCTATCTATCTATCTATCTATCTATCTATCTATCTATCTATCTATCTATCTATCTATCTATCTATCTATCTATCTATCTATCTATCTATCTATCTATCTATCTACAGTGATATCGTTCCGATGTAAAACCTAACTGCAAAGTAGGTAGTCGGGGCTGTAAGTGATGCAATTTGCTTAAGCCAGATGTTGCTGCCTGTACGTAATACAGAGAATAGTGTAAAGAGGTTCGAAATTTCACTGATGCCGGTGAGTCGCCCATTGGCTCAATTGGTATATCGCTGGCACGGATAGCCAGAGGTTGCGGGTTCGAATCCCGGCATGGGTGAAATTTTTAGCTTATAATAGGTTTTTAAATATGTATTGTTTATTTTTGTGTTATTTATATTTTTTCGGCTGATATTGTGTTATAATATTTTTAATGCACTAACCCATGCTAAGGACAATTTTAAAAACCTATTTAGAGGCTAAAAATTCCACCCATGCACGGTGGTACCGTAGTAGGTCATAGGACTCGGATGGCAATGACTGAGCTAAGCCATGATATCTGGCTCAGTTACCCACTAATTGTCATACTACCTGAGGGTATAAAAGGTTTCGCAATCTATTGTTCCCAACATTCCTTTTTCGGCATCCGAAGTGAACACAAGTAATTAGTCATCAACCTGTTATCACCAAGTGCTTTAATTAGCCCAAGACGCGACGCGTGTGTTTAAGTTCCAACTTGTCTGTGACCTGCTATTTTACAATGGAATTTGAAGTCACAGGTATGTATTATTAATTTACTTTACTATTTTGCCTTTTCCTTCTACATTTTTTTTTTAAATAGAGTGCTACGCCAACGTGGCATTTTTTATGTATTTATGTCTGTATATTTTTTACGTTGAAGCTTTTACTTATGTTTGTACCTACTTGTACCATTCAATTTGGTATAGAAATATGGGTTACAATGTCTACTACTAGGCCTCTCCAAATTTAGCTGCGTCATGCTGCGTCTGTAAGGTGCAGCCAGGTGCTACGCCGCGCGCCTGAACGCGTAGCAGGCGCGTAGCACTTGCTACGAAACATGTATCTATTTTGATCCGCTTTTAACGTATTTTTATTTTGTTTTAGGTACTAGTATTAAGTGTTCTTTCAAAAGAATGCTTGTACTAGATACTTGGCTGTCTATTAAAGACAGCAAATCTGAACTGGAGCGTTGGCATCGAGTTTTTCGAGACCTAATACAATTGCTGCCTGATGTTGAGAATTACATTGCTGATGACTTGGAAAAAAGAGTTACTAAAGTTTGTACAAGATTGGTAGCAATTTGGAAGCAAGTCACGCGCAACCATTCTCGCATGGTCTCTAAGTACGGAGACTGGCTGAACGAAATTGAAGTTTGCGTTCTGCCAACTTGTGCAACAGTAGGGAGCCACAACACCCAACGGCCAGCAGCAGAAGCTTCGACAAGCACCCAACAGCACCAGCACAGGAAGGACTTTGAGGAATGTAGCAAGAGATCAAAACGCCGCAGGCTTGCAGAGTTAAGTAAAGTAGACAGTTCTGCGATAAATTCTTTGTTGGACGATTCTAGTCTATCTAACGCCGCTGCATCTTTAAATTTCAGCACTGACGAAGTCTTGTCTCTTATAAATGAGACAAAACTGACTAAACATCAGTATCTTTTGGTGAAAGACTTCGTTAATGCAAAATCACCTAATGCATTACCATCTTATCAAAAAGTGTTAGAAGCTAAGAAGCGGTGCTATCCATCGCAAGAGTTTATCACGGAATCATCTGCTGAAGTAGAATTACAATCATTGTTAGATCATACTGCTTGCCGGATACTAGAATCCCAAAAACCCGTTTTGAATAATATTGACCCTAATAAAGAATTTGTTTTGATTGGAAAATGGGGTTTCGATGGGAGTACGGGGCACAGCGAATATAAACAGATTTTTGGAGATTCTGGTATCGATGATGATGGCAGTATGTTTGTTACTTCATATTGTCCTCTTCAATTGGTTTGTAAGTCCAATACCTCCGACCCAGATCAAATAGTTTGGAAAAATCCGCGCCCTTCTTCCACCAGGTATTGTAGGCCTATTCGATTCCAATTTGCCAAAGAATCCAAAGACCTTTCTGTGCAAGAAGAAGCTTATTTCAAGACTAAAATTGATAGTTTACAACCGACTTCTTTCACTCACGGTGAATATGAAATAAAAGTGCAGCATTCTTTACAATTAACCATGGTTGATGGTAAAGTGTGCAGTGCTCTGAGCGATACATCTTGTAGTAGATGTTATATTTGTGGTTCAACTCCAAAAGAGATGAATGACATTGATAAATCGCTGAGCAAAACTGCAGATAGTGGTACCTATCAATTTGGACTATCTCCTCTTCACTCGTATATCCGATTCTTCGAATATTTAATTCACGTTTCTTATAGATTAGACATAAAGAAATGGCAGGTACGTTCTTCAGACGAAAAAGCTCTTCTTGCACAAAAAAAACAACATGTGCAGCAACAGTTTAGGCAGAAACTTGGTCTAATAGTCGACAAACCGCGAAGTGGAGGAAGTGGCACATCTAACGACGGAAACACTGCCAGAAAGTTTTTTTCTAACTCAGCGGTTTCAGCGGAAATTACTGGATTAGATAAAATCCTTATTGACAGATGTCATAATCTGCTGCAGTGTCTTTCGTCGGGATACAAAATTAATAACGCCACTTTTAAAGAGTATTCTCTAGAAACAGCACGTAAACTTGTTGCTACCTATCCATGGTACAACTTGCCATCGTCTGTACATAAGGTCCTCATTCATGGGTCGGAAGTAATTGAACACGCATTATTGTCAATAGGTGAGCTTTCGGAAGAGGCCGCCGAATCTTGCAATAAATTAATCAAACTCTTCAGGCGTGACAACACGAGGAAAATGTCTCGGGTTGTCACAAACACCGACTTGATACATAGACTTCTCCTTAATTCGGATCCTTATATTTCTAGTTTAAGAAGGTTACCACAGAAGAAGAAGTCTATTCTATCAAAAGAAGTATTAAATTTGTTGTCGGTTTAGGAAAAAATGTAAAAAATAAGATAGGTATTTATGTTATTTTTTACATAACTCCTATTATGTAAATATAATATTTTTTGTCCAATTGTGTGTTTGTACTTAGATGTTAGTTAAGTATTTACTTTATTTGTAATATAAAATGTAAATAGTAAGGTTTAATAGTTATTAAGTTGCAAACCTTCTTTTAAGTGTAATAAAAATGCATAATTTTGTAAATAAAATAAGCTTTTTAAGATTATTTTGTTTTTTTTTTATTGTGTTATGGCTTAAAGTATTACAAAACACCATAATAATAATAATCAGCTATGACAACGACAGTCATTATTATCGCGAAACCCTATGACCGCTACTCTTAGGGCGTGGAACCAGTGTGCCATGCCGGGATTCGAATCCGCGACCTCTGGCACGTATAGCCAGAGGTCGCGGGTTCGAATCCCGGCATCGGTGGAATTTTTTGCCCCTAAATAGGTTTTTGATATTGTGTTTTCGTTTGACATTTACTATGTTGTGTGATTTCTTGATTTTGAGTATGGTGTCATCACATAAATATATATCTTTCTTCTTTCCTCTTTCTTTTTTTTTCACACGGTCAAATAGCCAGGGCAGGGGGCTGATCCGCTTACTTGTCAAAGACAGTGGGCCCGGAGCGCTGCGTGGCGGCGGCGGCGCGCGCGCGAGACACCTCGTCCTGGCTGCAGCCGCGCCGCAGCAGCTGCGGCACGCGGTACACGCGCGTCGGGTGCCGCAGCCGCAGCGCGCGCTGCAGCGCTGCGGGGAACTAGATCCACGCACAATGTTAATAATAAAGGTCTGTTAGATTTTAGAATATACCTCGGCTACTATCGGATATTGCAATTACCTTACGGTTTATTTTGTATTGTTATTTATAACTTACATAACTTTTCAAAATAGTAAAGAAATGTTTTAAACAGAGCAGGAAGTAGTATTACACTCGTGTGCTTTTGGCGAAAACCGAAGCCTACTCTAGAGCCCGAGGTATATTCTAAAAGCTGACAGACTGTATGATTCTTATTGGTAGCAACGGGGAAAACAAAATAATCAGGCCCTACAGTGTACTACTTAAATAGTTTCTCAAAAGTGGTATGAGCATTACAATGGTTGTCATTTGCCTCAATTTGGTAGTCTACAAAGCAGTACAATGTCATTCCAGGGGTATAACCCGTGCAAATTAAATAAGCATCTCTGGCAAAAAAATCGAATCGCGAGACACACCCTGTCAAGGAGCACCACCATTTTTGCAGTATACCATTGCAATGCACTTGGTTACTAGACTACCGTTAGTGTGAATGAAACGACCATTACCGGACTAATATGACTCTATTGAACAACTATGCATTTTAGAGACTTGGCCCTCAAGCAAAACTTTGAATAACAAAAAGAGCCAGTTTTTGAATTCAAAAATTTGCTAAGTAAATAATTAACTGTTGAATTACTCAGCAAGAGTGTGACAGAACTCAGTATTTACTTAGTGAAATTCTCAATTCAGAAACCGGCCATAAAACCTTTATTTAAAGCATCTGCGGCTCATAATAATAGTTACAATAATTCATAAAGCTATGTTAATAATTATATGTACATATGCATGGGTGAAATTTTTAGCCTCTAAATAGGTTTTTAAATATATGTACATATTTTACATTTCACGGCAGTCCCACAGATGTGGAAACACTGAGACATCAATTACTATATGTGTTGAATAAACATTAACTTTATTAAGTATAATAATAATATAGCTTTTATTACAATTTAGACGATTCACTCGGATGCACATTCAGTCAAGTTATTGATCATCTTTTCTTTAACTCCTTTATCACATGATATAGTTAAATGATATAATTACATGTCACCACATTATTGTATACGGCGCAAAAATCGTATATTACGACACTCAAGGGAAGGGAAGGGAATTCGAATTTACAGGGTAGGGACTACAGAACTTTGCAGAAATTTTGCAAGTAAATACTATAAAAATCTGAGCTTGTTCGGTTTTTTCGACGAAGTCATTATAGTCATAGATAACACTGTAAGATTAGGCAGTGCGCACAAATGTGAGAGGTTATGTGGAAGGTATAGAAATATATCAGTAGTACAATGACTCTATTACCTTGTTTAACATCTCGGCGCCCCCGTGAGCGGTTATTCAAAGGAACACTGTTCCACTATCTACGCTAAGATCGGAAAATATGCCGGGTTCGATACGACACGATTTATTTGTTTTGTCTTGTGCTGTCACCAGTGTGACCAACTTCAAAATACGAATCCTGCCTTACAAAAACTGAAAAACTGCCAAAAAATGCCCAACAACACAAAAATGCCAAAAAAATGCCAACTTTAATATTAGGTACCTACCATTATGAAGATGCGTATGGTCTGATAGGTTTCTTTATTTGTGGTCACAAAAGAAAACATTTTGCTAGATACATACAGAATATTGTACTTTTATTGAACAAATAAAAAAAACTACGGTGTAGAATAATACTATATTTCTTTTTATTAATGATTAGGTACACTAACTCACCGATGACTATGATTGTACCCAGACATATTCTTCGTGAGTTTGTTAGTTGTTGCATGTTTTTTCAGAGCAGACAGTCGTGTAACTAATTTGATATTGCAGGCTTTACAGAACGCTACATCTGGATGGTCTTTATCTTTAGATATCGATGAAGAAAGCAATGGATCTTGTTCCCACTCCGGGTGGTACGCTCGTTCGTTTAATCCATGTTCTTTATTAAAAAAGTGACTCTAAACCAACGAATAAGGACGTCGGGTGTCTAAGATCCCACTCTGATTTCTGCCTGACAAAACAAAAATGAACGAACTATGCAAACTCAAGAGGCAAAACTTTTACAAAACTCACTGCTGCCAACATTAGAACTATAAATGTAAGAAGGTGAATATCGGGGAAGGCCCCAAGAAGACTCCGCGTACAGTGTTGCAAGCATTGCACAAATCAATGTGTTTATATATCGACAGGGTTACATGCCATTTTTATTTTATGCCTTGCTTAATAGGGCTTTAGTTAAATACTGCCAAAAACTGCCAAAAATCATGAACTGCCACAAAATCTGCCAGAGGTTAACTTAGGGGACGAGTCCCAAAAGGCAGGAAACTGCCACATATGGTCACACTGTCTGTCACACTGACAAAATAGTTCACAGACACCTGACACACAGACTAAATCTGTCACTTGCTTGCCACTGTATTATTCACAGAACAGAAAATATGACTAATCCAATCCGACTGCGCTTAAAGAGGGTAGTAACAATGCAAAATATGGCCTTAGCTACAGGAAAGCTGATTCTGGTAAATCTGCGGTAGTATTAAAAGATGCCTGTCATGCATTTAAAATGTGAAATTTGCGACTTCTAGAAATTTATTGCCATATTCTGACATTTTAGCGTCATCAAACCCGTTATATTGACATTCTGGTAAATAAACAGAAATAAAAAATGGGACAATGAATAAAAAATAATTAATCGTGGAAGAGCAAACTTACATACTTGTAATTTTTAAAGTCAACCAATATCATTTTTTTTCTAGCCTACTTTGCAGGCTGGCCGTCGTCGTTTGGTTAGTCGTTTAAAAATATTGTCGGTGTAAGAGAACTATTCGTTGATTTAGGATTCCTTTTGTGAGATTTTAAGTTTCTCCTCTGTCCTGATAAAATTGGTAACACTTGGCCGGTTTGTATTAATTAAGATTTATTTGTTAAGTATAACTAAGTACAACATATCATACAAGTGTGTACAGACGACGTGATTGCATATTAATTACTATATGATACATTATATAACTGACAAAAACTAACTGCAAGTTTGGTAAAGGTCATTCGAATGGTAGCGTGGTGTTCGGGTCATCTATCTCCCTCCAAAATGGTTGAGACTGGTGATGGCTGAGCACTGCGTTATGCTCGTGAACGAGTGCTGTTCATGTGTCTGGCCGCAGCACTTATGTTTTTCCCCTATTATTGTGAGACATTTGACTAATGCTTTAGCATTTAGGGTTGTTAATGGCAATCATGAAATCTTATTAGGTTTACATAATGGCAACTGATGTATTTGGTTTTAAGAAGATTTGAGAAAACATGGTCAGAGTGGAGTTTTTTTTCCGCTGCCTTTTTCTCCACTACAATACGGCCCGATGGCGGCGGCATACATTGTACATTGACATTCAGCAAACAGAATGTAAAGTCTTTACGTTGAAATAAAATGATTTGAATTTTGTATTTTTGGCACTAGTATTGAGCACCGGTGTCGGCTTTGGAATACTGCTTTGATTGTTTGACATCTTTTTTAACAGTTGGGTTTTTATTAAACACTGGTTTGCAATATTTTAAACTTTTAATCTGTGTGCAACTTATTTCTGTTTTCGTTGGAAGTGCGTGCGGTCTTTTTGAATTAAAATAATAATTCCCAATTTTTCACTGACGGAAGGACTACCAAACGAATACATTTTAATTGTCTATCGTCATGTTGGGCTTAACTTTATGTGCTCTCTTTGTTACTAATGTTTTGTGTGTGAAGAATGCGGCCGATAGAAACTTCGTATACAAAATGTGAGTGCATTTCCTCTGTGGGTAAGCGCGCCAGCCACTCTCCTCGACCTCTGGGGCTCTGACATAACTCTCGGTTTATATCATAAAGATACAACATTGTAAAATGAATTGGGGTACCATTTATTAGTTCAACTTTACCCACCAAACAGTATCTCAAACTATCAACAGCTACTTAGCTACCCTATTCCGGTCATAGTAGGTTCTTCCCCCGTAGCGTCGCAATACAGAGACTGACTCATCCACTTGTCTTGTTTAGGTCGCAAAATCAAGGCCTTCCAGGACTTACAAATGAAATGAAACTGCAAATGACTGCTATGTGCATTTCAATTCAATTATTTTTATTAATTGTAAAATCACTGTAAAAACTAAACAAAAAAGTTGTTAATTTCACAATTAATAGAATATGTGAAGAACAAACTAATAATTAAACTCCATGTTTATTCTTTTGGTTGGTGGGTAAAGTTGGGGGCGGTGTCTTATAATATTAGTCTACTGCTTAATACCAGACATCTTTGTCTTCTAAATAATCCCTGATGTTAAAGTAAGTTTTTTTGCACAGAGTGTGCTTAACACATTTTTTAAACTGCGTCAGACGTCGACTCTAATAGATCTTAAAGAATATTGTAGAGCCTAACACAGTGCCCCATAAAGGGTGTATTAACTTTTGCAAGCCTTACGGCCGAATACTCAAACGTCAGTCAAATCGATCACTCAGTTGAAGCGCATTCAAATTTGAACATCTGTTAAATATTAAGTGGTATACACAAACGTCATTCAAACAATTTTAGACCGTGATCAGCTGAGAAGCCGTCAAATAAATAACAAGTCTGTTTTCATTGACAAAATATTTAAACTTACGTAGTGTATCCGATTTACGCAGAATTTGTTCGATCAATTTTAAGTTTTGTGATGAAATACGAAGTTTTTTTTAATAAAAATACAATAAATAATAATATGATTTATGAAACAAACTTAAATTATTGTACTAAATAATATTACCTCGTTTTGTAAAAAGCAAAATGTTTAATGTTGAAATAAATCTTATACTGTCGTAGAATGAAACGTTATGGCTATCTCACTCACCAATGAATGACGTTTGAAAAGTCTACCACAATAAAAAAATTGCGGTACCTATTGCGGTTTTTGAAAGCTATTCCTTGATAAATATTAATATAAACAAGAATTGAATGAGAATTATTATTATGCGTTATTATGCCAGTAGCATAATAACGCAGGGTTATTAAAATTTGGTCCACTGGCATGAATCTATTAAGCCTTGTAACTGGTTAGATTGTATGTCCAAAGACGGACTCTTTCGACAGCCGGAACCGCGCATGGAAGTTTGTTTCATTATAATACTCGAAAGCATTTAACTTTGCCTCATATCTTCGAGGCACATTAGGCCCTTCCTCATCCGACAAAGAGCATAATGATGATAAGGACATTGTTTTTCACTTAAGTTCACTGATTATTGAAACTTATTTACGATTTGAAGGACCTCGTGACCACTTTCAATTGTAACGCCTACTCAACTCGATTTGACAGCCTATTTGACAGCTAAATCGCGCTAAGTTGCATTCGAGTATACGATTTTTTCGCTGAGTGATGTCTAGCTGCCAGTTATTTTGTGTTCCACTTAAATTTAACACAAGCTTTTAACTAACGTTTGTGTTTACGAATTTTGTGTTTAACGGCTTGTCAATTATTTAAGACGCCTTTAAATATTTGAATGACGTTTGAGTATTCGGCCGTTAATTGCAGAAATTGTGGGGTTGCACATTGTAGCCCCCAGCCCATATTAATATTAATCGCTAAGTTATGTTTTAGTTTAGTTTTATGTAGGTACCCAATACTCATTTGTGAAAAAAACTTTTATATGGGCAAGGCCTGAAATAAAAGATTTATTATTTATTTATATAAATTTTGTTGCAATGAAATACATGTACTGCCATCAAGCCAAGTACTTATCCTATACAACTTTTGCAAAACAAATCGGGTTTGGGAGGTTCTACCCTAATTAATTGGATAGGGAAAATTCAGACAAATATCAGGCTTAACTTTGTATAGAATAAACAGATTGTTTTTTTTAATTTGATGCTACTGCCGACCAACTACTTTACTGGTTATTTTGATAACTCTTTATTGTTTTATTGAGTTTTTCAACTACACATCCATCAGGATAACATGGTCTATATGTGTACCTAATTTCATCCAGATCCATTCAGCTGTTCGGGCATGCTTGAGTAACAAACATCTGTCTATCCAAACTTAAGTTACTAGAAGGTTACAGCTTTACTAATATTATAAACGAGAACGTTTTTAAGTATGAATGTATGATTGTTACTCTTTCTGTAAAAACTACTGAATGTACTTTAATGAAACTTTACAATAATATAGCTTATACATCAGAATAACACATAGGCTACAATTTATAAAGATTTTGTCAATTGTCCAAAATATGATGATAAGTTTCAATTAAGTCGAAAAAAATCTACCGGATCATCATGCGACGAAGTCACGGGAACCAACTAGTTAACCTATATATTTTTATACTTTTTATGTTAATCAAAATGGTGTTTAACGAAGAGGCCTGTCTGAGTATCCTTGTCTGTTAGCATAAATCATGGTGATTGTGGTCTGTGGATTTTCTGTCATTGTATACCAATTCAATTTATTTAAACGTAAAGAATTTACATTCTGTTTGCTGAATGTCAACGTACAATGTAACATGAAAGTGAAAGCCGCTGCCGTCGGGCCGTAGTGTCGTGGAGAAAAAGGCAGCGGGAAAAAAAAACCACACTCTGACCATCTTTTCTCAAGTCCTCTTAAATCTAATACATTAGATATGTACCACCTATACATATAAAATTCCATGATTGCCGTTAATAAGTTTACCCTCTTATGAATATGTTTCAGATATAACTTCGACACCTGGATACCCATAGAGTTAAATGAGACTACCGAGCACATTTTAGACTTCCACGAGGTATGTTCGACACCGCCTTTACATAAATAATTCTTTACATAAATGATTTAGCTATTTTGGAATGCAACTTCATAATTAACTTTTGTAATTTTGCCGAGGGTAGTAAACTAACAGTTAATGCTTTCAAAAAGACGCCTATCACCTTAGTCGTCCGAGACCACGGCACCTGTAAAAGTGCCGAAACGTCGGAAAATTGTAAAAAATATAATAAACGAGTGAAATCCGTGTAAAAACAGTTTTAATAATAAATAATTCATCACCATCATCATCATCTTGTACTTTCATCTTCGAACCACATTGTATAGCGTACTCAATCGTAATCGTAACTGCAATCTAAAAAAAATGGTGAACGTAATTCATAATATTATGTATATTGGCATTTTTGCATCTACGTAATGACATTAAAAAGTTAAAATTAAAAAACACACCACCACCAACACCAATACTTGTGTGAGAAAACACGCGACGCGTTTCGCCTCTAACACGAGGCATCCTGAGGGGGCATCCTGAGGATGACGCGACGCGTTTCGCCTCTAACACGAGGCATCCTGAGGATGCCTCGTGTTAGAGGCGAAACGCGTCGCGTGTTTTCTCACACAAGTATTGGTGTTGGTGGTGGTGTGTTTTTTAATTTTAACTCAGGCTCCTGAGGATGCCTCGTGTTAGAGGCGAAACGCGTCGCGTGTTTTCTCACACAAGTATTGGTGTTGGTGTGTTCGTGTCTTGCTTCTGCTTGAAAAAGTGGGAGGGAGGGCGGTGCATTAGCTAACCGCATGGTGCTTGTGAGATTTTTGGCGGAATTCAGCAAAGTAATTTTAACTTTTTAATGCTATTATGGATTTCTGCAAAGTAACGCCATAATAGCTATGCTTATTTGGAAGGTTTTGTATTATCATTTATATGTCTAGTTCCCTAGGTGGGTGCAGGAACAGCGAGTGGATGGCAGGTGTAGTAACTCTGTAGTCCGGCTGGTCTGGCGGATTTAATATGTACCCTTTCTGTAGCGCTACTGGTTTCCCTACCGATGCAAAGCATTCGTTGAATTTCTCGATTCTTCGATTTCTCTATTGTTCAAATTCAAGCTGATATTTTCCTTATGGTTGTTTTGTATATGTGTTACTCGTCTTATAATATTCCACATTGTTTTAGTTTTGTTATTTGATTTTCCCATTTCTTGTGTATAGATTGTCCTTCACACACACTAGATGGGTGAAGGGACCACTCGGATGCTGCAGTGCCTGGGACATGGCTTTATATGAAGTAGGCTTGCCCAGCACCATCCTGAACCATCGTGACAGCTTAGTCGGCCTAGCCCACGGGAAATACTAGTTAATACGTGCGGAGCCAACCAAGCCGCAGGTTTCCTCACGATGTTTTCCTTCACCATAAGCGCGTGGTATTGCTACTACAAATTCGCAAATGTACGTAACTTTGAAATTAAAGTCATTGGTTGCCTGCACTGGGAATAGAACCGGGTCTCTCGCTTGCGAGTGCATTGGTCTACCCACTGAGCTAATGTACCCTTCCAATATTATGTATATCGATGACAATTTAAAGCTTTCTAGTACCTGTCTCGGTGCTAAGTCGCAGCCTGACAGACGAACGGAACCCGTTGAACTCGTCACTGCAGAACCCTAAAACCAAAAGACACTACAAAAATACAAAGTTATTTATTTGCCGAAAACAGTTAAGAGTTAATATTATAATAATTTTGTAAAGGTTACATTATAAAACGCCAGTTGGTGTGCGTTCCCATACTAGGCGAACTTGTGTTGCGGCGAATAAACATTTAACGAACAGAAGATTAACAAATAAGTTCTTAATGTGCGAGGCTCCGGTGCTAAGCGTAAAGTAAGTAAAAAATAAAAAGGCCTTAAGAGTATTGTTACGGGCTAGGGTTCTGGATTTGGATGTAAAACACCAATGACAGCTTCTTAGGATTTATTCACGCAGGGTCTGGTCTGCAGGTCTTCACGACACGAAGTCCACACGTAGATTCCAATCGCAGGTTCAATCGAAGTCCGATAGTATCGCTGAGGTCGTAGGTTATCGCTCGTATCGCAGGTATGTTCACTTGAAGTTCACTCTTCGCTATTCCAAACGGAACTGACAGCGCGCCGCGGCGGCCGCTATTTATATCCGCCGGCCAGGGTTCTAGAACATTCCCGTAACTACGTACCTACACTCGGTACACGCGGCAAGGTCGCTCGAACAGTTACTCATTTAAAGAGTTTTGCACCTTACGCTAGTGGACATACGAGTCATTATTGCTTGCAGCGTTTATTGTTTACTAAAACGCAGCATGCGGCGACTATTCTAGATGGTTCGGGATAGGACCGCGACACTGCTCCCCTCTTAGAGATGCTCGTCCCGAGCATCTTCATTACTGCCGTGATAAGGAGCTAAGCGGTCGATGTGAACCACTTTTTGTGCACCTCTTGGCTGCCCCTTGAATTCGGTACGTCACGTCATTTAACCGAGTTACCACTTTGTACGGTCCCTCCCATCTTGTCTGCAATTTCGGAGATTTTCCTTTTCGTCGAGTTACATTGTGAAGCCAGACTAGTGCTCCTTCTTCGAAGCTGCTTGTATTTGCTCGGCGGTCATACCTAGTCTTCATCTTTTCACTCGACTCCAATCCGTTTTACCGTACTATGGCATGAATCTCTCGCATTTTCTCACGTAACTCGGAAATGTAGTCGTGTAGAGAACGTGAGTCGTCAGGAGGGCCTCCAGTCAGCAGATCTACTGGTATTCTCAGTTCTCGGCCAAAATTTACACGCGCCGGGGTTACCTTCGTGCTTTCATGTTCTGCCGTTCTGTAGGCCAGAAGAAATGGCGGTATGTATTTGTCCCAGTCTCTCTGGTGCCTGTCAACGACTTTTGCTAAATGTCTCTCAAGTGTTTGGTTAAATCTTTCTACCATGCCGTCAGATTGAGGATGATATGGGGTGGTCCTAGTCTTATGCATTCCCAATATTTTGCAGAGTTCTTGAAATACTTGAGACTCAAAGTTCCTGCCTTGGTCGGAGTGTATTTCCAAGGGCACACCAAACCGGCAAACTACTTCCTCAAACAACTTGGAGGCAACAGTCGTGGCTTCTTGATTGGGTATGGCGAATACCTCTGGCCATTTAGTGAAGTAATCCATAACTACCATGAAATACTTATTTCCTGATTCCGTTACTGGGAACGGTCCAGCCACATCAACTGCAATGCGTTCCCATGGCGCACCAACGTTATAAAGTTGCAGATTTCCTCGGCTTCTAGTTGGTGGGCCTTTCACCGCGGCGCAAGTAACACACTTGCGGCACCAATCTTGCACATCTTCTCGACAATGGAGCCAGTAAAACCTTTCTCGATTCTTTGTTAAAGTCCTTTTTACGCCCAAATGTCCACCTGACACGCCGTCATGTACTTCACGAAGGACATCTTGTACCTTATCTCTTGGGACAACTATCTGAAGATGGAACTCTCTGCCGTTAGGTTTCTCCCATTTTCGGTAAAGTACCTATTCCGTTCCTAAGAATAAAACTGTCCCATTGAGCCCAGTATGCCTTGGTGACAGCACTAGTAGGAGCAACTTCGCACCATCTTGGCTTGTCCTCGCCTCGTTTCTTCCATGCGACAATGAGCCGTACATCTTCGTCATCTTCCTGTGCTTCTTTCATCGCCTCATCTTCCCAAGATCTCGATGGACTCATTTTTGTCAATCTCAATGGCAGTTCCTTTGTCTCTTGTTTGGCACAGTGCTTGCAGTCTTCCGGACACGGCCTTCTTGACAGTGCGTCAGCATTTCCATGCGCCTTTCCGCTGCGGTGTTCAATAATAAAGTCGTACTCCTGCAGTTGTTCGATCCATCGAGCAACTTGCCCCTCTGGATTTTTAAATTGTAACAGCCACTTCAGGGCGGCGTGGTCAGTGCGAAGCGTAAACCGCATGCCGAGGAGATATTTGCTGAAGTGCTGTACTGTCTTTACCACAGCCAAGAGCTCCCTTCTTGTCACACAATAGTTCCTTTCAGGTTTCGATAGCGATTTACTAAAATAGGCCATCACAACCTCTCTGTCGCCTTGTTTCTGCGATAACACTCCTCCGATCGCTGTGTTACTGGCCTCAGTGTCTACAATGAATTGGCCGTTAGGTTGCGGAAATCCCAAAATTGGAGTCTCGCAAAGACATTTTCTTAATTTTTGAAAGGAACTCTCACATGTGTCATCCCAATGAAATGACTGCTTGTCTTCAGTCAGTCTGTGTAAAGGCTTGGCAATTTCAGAGAACCCCTTAACAAACCGTCTATAATATGAGCATAGCCCTAAAAATGCTCGCACTTCAGTCTTGTCTTTGGGAGTAGGCCATTTTTGCACTGCTTCGATTTTGGCTGGATCTGTCTGTATGCCTTCGCTGGTTATCACATGGCCGAGATAGCTAACCTTGTTCTTAAATAAACTGCATTTCTTCGGATTTAACTTTAAGTTTGCTCCCATTATCTTCTTAAAAACTTGCTCTAGATTTTGTAAGTGGTCCTCAAAATCCGTACCCATGATTATGACGTCATCCAAGTAGACAAGGCAGGCTTCCCCAACTAATCCGGCCAGTACGCACTCCATAAGTCGTTCGAATGTAGCTGGCGCGTTGCACAATCCAAAAGGCATCACGTTAAATTGCCATAGACCTTTGCCAGTTGAAAAGGCTGTCTTCTCTTTATCCTTCGGATCAATTTCCACTTGCCAATAGCCCGATTTCAGATCTAATGTCGAGAACCATTTCATACCACTCAATGTGTCCAGGGTATCGTCTATTCGTGGCAGTGGATAACTATCCTTCTTGGTCACATCGTTAAGCCGTCGATAGTCTACACAGAACCTTGTGCTACCATCTTTCTTCTTTACCAACACAACGGGAGAACACCATGGGCTAGCAGAAGGTTCTATAATCTTGTTTCTCTTCATGTCGTCCAACATGTCTTGTACTTCCTTTTCTTTGGCAATCGGTATGCGCCTCGCTCGCTGACGAATAGGTCGCTCCTGTCCGGTGTCGATTTTGTGCTGAACTAACGATGTTCTTCCAGGATTTCCTTCGTCAGAGAAGATATCCCTAAAGCGCAGTAGCAACCTCTTAGCTTTCATGCTTTGCGAATAGCTCAGATTACTCTTAGAATCCTCAAGGAGCTTAGTGACTATAATTTCACTCCTGGTATTCGATGTGTTTGAGCTTGGAGATGATTGGCAGCTTCTCATCCAAACGGCTTCCTCACACCTTCCAATAACGTCACCTTTGCTTAGGGTAATCTCACGATCGCCTATATTCACAACCCTTACTACAGCGGTCTTGCCTCCATAGACGAGAGTTCTTGCTGTCAGCAATTTCTGACTGGCTGCACTGTCTCGTGTATCTTCAATCAGCACACACCTATTCCGCTGATTCTTCTGACTTGAAGGCAGCTTCACCTTTACTTCAGTTTGTGCTCGTCTAGGTATTACGATTTTCTTCAGGCACGTGACATTTCCATCGGGACCGCCAAGTATGAAGTTCTCCTCATCACCACATTTAAAGACACCGTTAGTGACATCGATGTGACAGTTGTGTTTTTTCATAAAGTCTAGGCCCAGAATGCAATCATCCATAATTTCGGCTACGATTACGTTGTGAATATATGACGCCTCCCCAACGCATATCGTAACCGACCTTTCACCCAGGACGGGTATCTGCTGGCCAGAAGCGGAGAGAAGTCTGCTTAAACTGGTGCCTTTGCGGCTCCCTACAGCTTTCACCAGGTCTGGTCTCACTATTGTTCTAGAGGCTCCTGTATCTAGGGTGATTTTGCACTCTATTTTGTTCACTGCACCGCGTATTAGTAGACTGTTCCCGTTCCATGCTTGTGAGATTCTGGTTACTGGGGCTTCCTCCGCTCCAGCCAGTACCCGCCCCGCAGTCCTGGCTTTTATTCGTTTCCCTGATTCGCGGTGGAGGGCGCAGCGTCATGCTTCTTCACAAACTCTTCCAAACACTGCTCTATTTTGTTGAGACGCGCATCCAGTCTGTCATCTGTTTTGGTCGGTTGCCTTTCATTCTTAGGACACGTGAATTGCAGATGCCCTCTTTCCCCACACTTGTAACACATGGGCCCGGAGTTTCTCTTGGGAGGTGTCTTGATCTCTTTAACCTCCTCCGTAACTTCTCGAAGTTTATACCCTTGCCGGATATCATGACGCACAGCTTCTACTTCCAGGGCGTGTGCCAGAGCTTCTTTTAATGAAGAATGGTGGCGAAGCTTTACTGCAGCCCTAATTTCAAGATCCTTGATCCCGTCGACGAAGGCTTGTAAAATATTCGTGTCCACCATCTTACTATCAGCAGAAGGGTACGCCTTTCGAACCAGCTTCTCAATTTCCAACGCCCATTGTTGAAGTCCTTCACCCAGGCGCTGAGTCCTGTCGCGCAGCTGAGCACGAAAAACGTGTTCCAGGTGTCTTTCACCATATCTAGCCTCAAGTGCCTCCAGCAGGTCTTTGAACTCGCTGCCTGAGGTGGGCAGTGCCTCCAGGACAGATAAAGCCGAACCTCTGAGCGCGACGGTGAGGGCTGTCAGGCTCTGTTCGTCCGTCCACCCGTTTGAAGCAGCGACAGTCTGGAACTGTTGGCGGTAAGCGACCCAAGACGTAGTACCATCGTACGGAGGCACCTTCACTTTAGGCCCGTGGTTTATGCTGACAACTCCGCTCGATGTAACTCCAGCAGCTTTAATACGCCGAACTTCCTGCTCTAGTCCAGTGAGGCCGGTTTTAACATTTTTTAGGTCATCCTCTAATTCGGAAACCCGTTCGTTCACTACCTCTACATCTTCATGTAGCTTAGCGACCGTATCACTGAACTTTGTAACGGCAAAAAGGATCACCTGTTGATCTGCCTTCTGTTCTTCTCGCAGGCCTCTTTGTTCTTCTCGCAGGCCTCTCTGTTCTTCTTGCAGGCACTGCATCTGCTTGCTCTGTTCTTCTCGCAGGCCTCTCTGTTCTTCTTGCAGGCACTGCATCTGCTTGCTCTGTTCTTCTCGCATGCCCTTCAGCATTGCCATCAGGCACGACATATCCAAAACCTCCATTGTACGTGACTGAGGTTTAATGTCTTCGGTGGGCGTGGCCAGGTGGGCGTGGCTACGAGGCGGAGCCTGTTGGTCGGTTGGTGAAACCTGGTGGTCAAGGCCGGTGGGCGGAGCCTGGTGCACGGGGGCGGTGGGCGTGGCCTGGTGGGCGTGGCCGGTAGGCGGAGCCGCTGGGCAGGTATGCTGTGTCTCCACTACGCGCGTGGCCTGGTGGGCGGGGCCAGGGGGCGTGGCTTGGTCGGTGGGCGTGGCCTGGTAGGCGGGGCCAGTGGGCGTGTCCCTATGGCCAGTGGGCGTGGCCTGAGGGGCAGTGGGCGTGGCCTCCGCAGCACTTCTGGACCTGGTCCTCACTCCAGAAGTATCCTCTCTCGGAGTCAGTGGCATCTCCAAATCCCCAATTCTGACACCAAATGTTACGGGCTAGGGTTCTGGATTTGGATGTAAAACACCAATGACAGCTTCTTAGGATTTATTCACGCAGGGTCTGGTCTGCAGGTCTTCACGACACGAAGTCCACACGTAGATTCCAATCGCAGGTTCAATCGAAGTCCGATAGTATCGCTGAGGTCGTAGGTTATCGCTCGTATCGCAGGTATGTTCACTTGAAGTTCACTCTTCGCTCTTCCAAACGGAACTGACAGCGCGCCGCGGCGGCCGCTATTTATATCCGCCGGCCAGGGTTCTAGAACATTCCCGTAACTACGTACCTACACTCGGTACACGCGGCAAGGTCGCTCGAACAGTTACTCATTTAAAGAGTTTTGCACCTTACGCTAGTGGACATACGAGTCATTATTGCTTGCAGCGTTTATTGTTTACTAAAACGCAGCATGCGGCGACTATTCTAGATGGTTCGGGATAGGACCGCGACAGTATAAATAAAAGAAATAGGTTTTTAAGTATAAAAGAAATTTACCTAAAATCTAGAATTCAATGACAGCCCGCAAACTCGGCTGAGCCTGTACCTGTACCTTATGGACTCTGTTTCAGCTTTTCAGTATCGTAGTATATCGTAATTTAAGGTGTTCAAATATTTGAAATCGCTTGTAGCCTAGTGGAACCGAGTGATTGGGGTCAATCAGTTCGGTTAAGCAAAAGCAGGCTGACCATTCCGTGAACCACTAGTCGCATTTATTTTTCTTGCTTCGCAAGGCACGTTAAGCAATTGACGCCGGCTGCCATGTAGATAATAGCAGTCCTTAAGCCATGGCAGAGGCCTTATGGGCGGTATCATGACTTCTGACAGTAAGGCCTGCCACTGTCTGACTATCTTCCACTAACCCGAACTCCTGCGATGCAGGAAGAGACCCGTGCCCCAGCAGTGGGGACAAAGTTTTGTTATCGTCATCATCATCGACATCGTTAGGCTATATTAGTCCACTGCTGGCCATAGCCCTCCCCTAATGAGCGCCATAGCGCCCTGTCTTCAGCTTGCCGCATCCGGCATCTGTCTGCAGTTTTTCGCAGATCGTCATCCCACCTGGTCGTAGGGCATCCTACACTACGTTTGCCGAGTCGCGGTTTCCACTCAAGAACACGTATACCCCAACGGTTGTCGGTTCTTCGCGAGACAGGGCCAGCCCTCTGCCACTTCATCTTGCTGATTCTCTGAGCTATGTCGATAACTTTGGTTCTCTGTCGGATGCATGATATCGTCATCATCGCTTCGGATTATTTCGTTATCAACCCTTGTATGTCCCCACTGCTGGGGCACGGGTCTCTTCCTGCATCGCAGGAAGGTTAGGCCATACTCCACCACGGGGGCCAAGTCCGGGTTGGTGGAGGATTGTAAGACAGTGGCGGGCCTTCTGTCAGAAGTTATCAAGCCGCCCATAAGGCTTCTGACATGGCTTAACGACTGCCAGATTATTTAGTAAGAACTTTTAGCCGTGTGTATTACTAGTATTATGGTTTGGCAGGAGGACACGAGCGGCAGCCATTACCCGACGAGAGTGCACGTCTCGGCCGTCGGCGTCTACGACAAGGACTACCCGCTGCTCATCACCGCTGAGCAGCAGAAAGGTAGGCTACTTGTTTCCAGTCGTTATCTGTCAGCAAACCCGGTACATGTTGGTTTTACAAAATACATTGTTACGGACAACGGTGTAGCACCATTGGTATACAAATATTATCATCAATATTCATCGGCATATCTAACGTGACCATTTATTCTTTAACTCAAAAAGGGACAATAGTTTATTTCGGTCAATTAAATAAGAGGTAGTCAATGAACAACAAAACACTTTTTTATTAAGAAAAAGTGGGATAGCTAAGTTGGAGAAATTAAAAACTATACCAACATTAAAAACCTATTTAGAGGCTAAAAATTTCACCCATGCCGGGATTCGAACCCGCAACCTCTGGCTATCCGTGCCAGCGCTCTACCAATTGAGCGGGCGACTCACGGCATCAGTGAAATTTCGAACCTCTACACTATTCTCTGTATTACGTTATCATGTGGGTAAAACGATATCACTGTACATGTGGGTACAGTGATATCGTTGTACCCACATGATTATACTATTTTTATTTAAAAATAAAAATAGTGTAATCATGTGGGTACAGTGATATCGTTCCGATGTTAAAAACCTAACTGCAAAGTAGGTAGTCGGGGCTGTAAGTAATGCAATTTGCTTAAGCCAGATGTCGCTGCCTGTACGTAATACAGAGAATAGTGTAAAGAGGTTCGAAATTTCACTGATGCCGTGAGTCGCCCATTGGCTCAATTGGTAGAGCTCTGGCACGGATAGCCAGAGGTTGCGGGTTCGAATCCCGGCATGAGTGAAATTTTTAGCCTCTAAATAGTTTTTTTTTTAAATTTGTCCATAGCACGGGTTAGTGCATTAAAAATAAAAATAGTATAAATACACAAACCAGTGAAGTTATAATTAATTATTTGCACACATTATACACAGCACTTTAGCAAAAACAGACTTATTAATTACAAGATGATTAATCAAATAAATTTAACCTATATTAAATAAAATAAGTCGTAATCAAATTACAATAAATGTAATTGAATCAAGCTAAACGAAATCAAAATAAAATTGTACCAAAGATAAGATAAGAATATTCTTTACTGTACACTGGAAAAACAACAAATACAAAACAATTGCAAATATACATAGTACAATTGGCGGCCTTATTGCTAAAAGCCAAATTACATTAAACGGAATGAAGAATATTCAAAATGATTTATTTCGGACGAAACAGAGATTCATAGCATCGAAGGTTGTCTGGAAGAAATTGCTCTAAGCAATAGCCGTACTGTATCTTTGTAATTATTTTATTGTTGTTTTTTTTCCTGGTGTTTAATAAATAATATTCTTATCTTATCTTAACGATAAGTTAACTTAACCCGTGTTAATACACGGGGAGCTAGAGTACCAAAATTAGCTAATCAGACATAAAATAATTAAAAATTAGAAAGAGAAAAACAAGACATCACAATCCTTACGTAATAATAAGGCACCTAACACTTACGTTCAGGATCAAGTTTTCGTTTATTTAAATGGAATAATTTACATGAAAATAGGAAAATTATGCTTTTTTGACATAATATTTACGACATTTTGCAATATCAGCGACGACGACGGCTGTTTTTTTATTATAAACTAGCTGACCCAGCGAACTTCGTACCGCTGGACGGTCGATTCTTTAAAAAAATTTCTCATCGTAAGAACGGGTTGTTCCACTAATCCCCATTGAAAATTCCCTTTGACATCCTCGTACTTCAAGGAATATACTAAAAAAAGAATTAGCGAAATTGGTTCAGCTGCTCTCGAGATTTGCGCTTACCAACACATTCAGCGATTCATTTTTATATTATAGATAAGATATGTTTAAGTTTATAATGAGCGGACGAGAAATAATGAATGCTTAATGATTCGCGATACTCATACATAGATAGAATATTCTTTATTGCATGTACACCAAGGATTACATAAGAGACTTATAAAATAACAGTACAGTACAAGTGGCGGTCTTATTACTAAAATTAATATCTTCCAGACAACCATTGACGGAAAAGAAGAAACGGAAACTGAAATACGGGTAGTCGGCGCAACTAAACAATATTAGATAACATATTATTTTATAGTTGATACACATACATAAACGATACATAAATGTGAAATAAATAAAAATAAACATACACAAGGAAAAAAACAAACATAGGACATGAACGAAAAATATACCTACATAATACTAGAAAGGGATTTCACAAATACAAATAAAAAACTTACATTATGGAAAAATAGTGGTTATGCAATCTGTTTTTAAATATTGGCAGGGACGTTTAATATATAATACATAGTTATATAATAAACGGTCAAATCGCGATTATTTATTTGGTAAAACGTTATTACCTTATTTCCCGTCTCGGCTGCGTCGCAGTTGTCGAGACATCCGTGACGGGGTAGACTGAAGTGGTAAGTACAGAGGGCTTAGTGCGAGTTTGACAGATGCAATCGAGCATCGAGTACCTAGTGAGTATGAGTAAATTAACCGTTCGAACTGGCAAAACGCTGTCACAGTACAACTCGCACTCGCCTTTATTCGTGTTTTGGCTGGTAAACGTGTTCACTTCTCAACGTAAACCATTACAACTCGCACTCAGCAATTTGAATTTCCATACTTGTCGCTAGGTGGCGTTTCCTCGATGCCATAGAAATATGAGTTTACGTTAACGCGATCGAGTAGTTACAAAACTCGCATTAAGCACTCTGAGTGCTTAGTGCGAATATTTTAACTTCTCAGTAATAAACGCGAGTGCGAGTTGTACTGTGACAGAGTTTTGCCAGTTCGAACGGTTAACTTACTCATACTCACTACTCGATGCTCGATTAACGCGGTAGTAAAGTTATTCGATTGCATCTGTCAAACTGTGGGTTAATAATTGAGATTAGACCCGTTTTTTTAATATATAACACTCCATTGTGTGCAGCCGAAACATCTGCAAAGAGCTAGATCGGCTATTCATAATGAGGTCTTTGAGAAGTATGTGTAATGTTTCTTTGAATGACAGGATACGCAATAGTCTGATTAGAGAACGTTGTGGACTGAAAGATGATGTAGTGACTAGAATTGAGAAAGGTATGTTGCGTTGGTTTGGACATGTGGAGAGGATGAAGGAAGAAAGATTGACGAAACAAATATATATTGCGAATGTGAGGGGAAGGGCTGGTAAGGGACGTCCCAGACGGACTTACATCGACCAAATAGGGGATGTATTAGCAAAGGGAAAGATAAAAAGTACCCGGAACCGGCGTGCGTGCATGCAACGACTTATGAACGTTGATGAAGCGAAGGCGATCTGTCAGGATCGTGGCAAGTGGCAGTCCCTGGTCTCTGCCCACCCCTCTGGGATACAGGCGTGAGGTTATGTATGTATGTATGTAAGGATGTATGTATGTATGTATGTATGTATGTATGTATGTATGTATGTATGTATGTATGTATGTATGTATGTCTTCGCGGCTTTAACATTGTGCGGTCTTAAGTTAGTCAAAAACCCTCAATGTGCGGTCGGACCTCATTGTGCGGACGTCCGCACAATATTTTGAGGAAGCTTCAAATATAGCTATCGAATTCTCGCGTTCTGATTGTTCGACTGGCGAAGTATGAGCAAATTTTCGGGGAGGACCTCATATTCGGTATTTTTGTCGAGTTGAGTTAACACAAACCAAAAAATAGTTCAGGTGTGTACCACCACGTGGCGCCACCAGTCCCCATTGTGTATATAAGCACAAAATGTGATAAAATGCGGACCTGTAAAAAGGACCGCACTTTATAAGAGAAATTAGACTCATTAGAACCACCACGTGGCGCCTCCAGTTCCCATTGTGTGTATAAGCACAAAATGAGTACCTGTAAAAAGGACCGCACTTTATACGAGAAATTAGACTCATGCTAAGTATGTATGTTCAATAATAGAGAGCATCACAGAGTTAAAGCACTTATCAGTGCCACTATAGCAAAGACAAAACACATCGTAGGTACTATACATTGCGTTACGCAAAGATCCTGTTATCATTGAAGGGCTTAGGTTAGGTTGGGTTTGCATGGTTCTTAAGATTATTAGGTTTGTAGGGTTAATAATAATAATATTGGCTTTTTTGCATCTACTGAATGAGATGATTTATACAGCGTCCAGTGGTATCTTCACTCACACTAGATGGGTGAAGGGACCACTCCGACGCTAACAGTGAAGGAAAACATAGTAAGGAAACCCGCGGCATAGTTGACTCCGCACGTATTGACTAGTCTTTCCTGTGGGCTAGGCCGACTAAGCTGTCAGGATGGTATATGTGCTGGGCAAGCCTACACCATCTATAGAACCATGTCCCAGGCACTACAGCGTCGGAGGGTTAATAACAAATAATAGTAAAAAAACAAGAAAACATTGTTCCAATCAAATCACTGCTCTAGATCCTTTGTTAGGACCCTTTCGGATTTTTTTAATGACATTTTAAAAATAGTTTTTTACATATGTCCAAGTTCTTCTGTTCAGGTCAGTTCTTGGCTTAGGCATTACTCACACTTTTTCTTGTTGGGTATTTTCTTCCTTAGCCAGTTAAGATCTTATTCAGGTATACACATTCTGTGAAAATTTCAAGTGTCTACCTATTACGGTTCAAAAGATAGATCTCTGTGATAGATTAGAACTTTTATTCTTAAAAAATCGTCGCAATTATACTTAAAGATAAGGTTAAACAGACAGCGAAGTATTGTCAAGTAATAGGGTCTCGATTTGCACCCATTGGGTACGACACCCTAAAACGAGAGGAGACAAGAATCGTCGTAGTCTAGAGTAGTCATCACGAGTCGTGAACCAATGACCTTGAGTGCGGACGGATCCTTGGAAGAAGGTGAAATGTTTCTAAAACTTATGACATCATTATGTGGAAGGAAGTATTCAAAGAGCTGATATAAATAGAACTAAATCTTCAGGGTCAGAGGTCAGGATAGGAGTGCCACAGGATCGATTTTGGGGCCGTTTCTTTTCCTCGTATATGTAATGATTTTCCTTTCATGGTTCAAAATATGTCAGAGATAGTATTATTTGCAGATGACACGTCACTTATTTTCAAAATAAAAAGACAAGAGAATGATCTTGCCAGTACAAATAATTCTCTCCCTCAGGTACTAAACTGGTTTAAGTCTAATAACTTATTGTTAAATTTAAAAAAAAAACAATATGTATAAAGTTCACTCTACCAATGTCAAAGTAGTTGACAGCAAAGTTATATTGGGAAAGGACAAACTAGACTTTGTCAAAGAAACTGTATTTCTAGGTATCACAATTGATGCAAAGCTTCAATGGGGTCCTCAAATAAAATTGGCAAATAAGCTTTACTCTGCAGCATATGCTGTTAAAAGAATTAGGGAACGCGGCGCAGCGGAACAAGCAATCGCGCGTGGCTTTTTAAAATTTTTACAGATTAAGATAGTTTGAAAACGCATTCACAAATGAATATTATGAGGACTGCAGGTTAATGTGACTACCTAAATACTAGAAAAGGGAGAGGTGATTACTCAATCACCTCTCCCTTTTCTAGTATTTAGGTAGGTACCTAATTAATGCGTCTTCGCAATTTTTTAATACGCACTAAGTCACATTAACCTGCAGTCCTCATAATATTCCTTCGTGAATGCGTTGTTGCATACTCATGCAACAACATCAAAATGCGGTCCGTGTGTAACTTCTCTCAAACGGCACTAAAGTGGGGACAGGTGTAAATGCATTTGTACTCAGCATAAAATGCGGTCGGTGTGTAACTTCTCTCAAACGGCACTAAAGTGGGGACAGTGTGTAAATGCATTTGTACTTAGCATAAAATGCGGTCGGTGTGTAACTTCTCTCAAACGGCACTAAAGTGGGGACAGTGTGTAAATGCGTTTGTATTTTGCATAAAATGCGGTCGGTGTGTTTTTTCGCACGCGTATGTTCGAAAGTGCGGTCCGACCGCATAATAAATTGGGACCGCACAAGCCCGATTTTTGACACAAATTATGAAGGGCTCTATCTCTGTCTCAGTCGTGTGTATGGAAACTTCAAATAAAAGTTCATGCCAGAACGAGATAGCTCCAGATTGTAGACAGATTTACACACTGCTAAGTCAACGGGAAAGGTAGGACCGCATAATGGGGAATTCTGACAAGGTCCTCACAATATATGAGCCGCGAACAAGGGTGTATGTATGTATGTATGTATGTATGTATGTATGTATGTATGTAATATATAACAATGTGGCAATAAAAATGTGTTTTAGACATAGGGCCAGTTTCTGAATTGTGAATTGCGTTAAGTAAATACTTCACTGTAGTGCTGTCTTTCGGATTTTTCAAAGAGCGTGTCAGAACGTTACTTAAGTATTAACTGTAAGTCTCAATTCAGAAACCGACCCATAGTTATTTTTTGCAAGTGGTATACGGAATAACATGCCCGAGAGGCACAGAGACCCGTGCCCCAGCAGTGGGGACATACAAGCGTTGACATCGATAAGGAATAACATATTATTGTTGATATCTGCAGGAGTGGCGTCATGGGAGCTGCCACTGTCCGCGGGGCGGGCGCATTTCACCGACATGGCGCGGACACTCTGCCCGCACGACGCGGGACCCAGTAAGCAAACAAACAAATACAAACAAACAAACAAACAAACAAACAAACAAACAAACGAACGAACAAATGAACGAACGAAAGAACGGACGGACGGACGCACGAAATGAACGAACGAGCGAGCGTGCGAACGAACGAACGGAGTCTTTTAGTTGAACGTTACAAAAAAAATGTCCATTTATAAAGCTACATAATAAAAAAAAATGGCGCCTGCCTTTGTCTTAGCCTTACCACGCATTACGATCTTTTGCCGCGCGATTTTTGCGTAAAAATGTGCGACGGATATCGCAAACGTGGCCGACCCAAGCGGAGATGGCGGGACGACCTTACAACCTTTCTGCCGGACTGGCAGGAAGTGGCCATGAACAGGGAGGAATGGAAGACAAAAGGGGAGGCCTTTGCCCAGCAGTGGGACACAATCGACACAAAAAAAAATTTGTGAGATATAGAAAATGTAAGAAAGTGAAGCGGTGTTATCGGAGCGGTGCAAAAAGCTTCTCAGTAGAGTGGTCGTGGGTCCGAACCCCGGCATGTACCAATACCACTCGCTGACGGTGAAGGAAAATATCGTTAAGAAACCCTAGTGTTTGAAGTGTGAACATACCTCAGCGCTTATCGGCCATTGCTCGCAACCACTAGGCTAAGGGCCAGTTTCAGAATTGAGAATTTCGTCAAGTCGAATTTTTCAGAAAAGCGCGTGAGAGAACGTTACTCAGTATAATGCCGGCGCCAGACAGAAATTCAAACAAGTGATCACATAAGTGTGCACATGTGTGGCACGGACATTTTATGTGACAATAGTAACAAATATCCGTGCCACGGGTGCGCCAAAGTTGACCGAAGATTCCTACCTCGATTATTGTAACTCCGAAAATTTTGTAGACTTTTAGTCCGGATTTACTTACGGGTAAATATCATGTGGGTACAGTGATATCGTTCCGATGTTAAAACCTAACTGCAAAGTAGGTAGTCGGGGCTGTAAGTAATGCAATTTGCTTAAGTCAGATGTCGCTGCCTGTACGTAATACAGAGAATATTGTAAAGAGGTTCGAAATTTCACTGATGCCGTGAGTCGCCCATTGGCTCAATTGGTAGAGCGCTGGTACGGATAGCCAGAGGTTGCGGGTTCGAATCCCGGCATGGGTGAAATTTTTAGCCTCTAAATAGGTTTTTAAAATCACTATTAATATCTACTCTGTTCCGAATGTTATTAATTCCGAATCATCCAACTTCATAAATAAACATCTATTGTACTACTATTTGTTTTCCGATATTTTCTCAAAATAACTGTTTTTAGGGTTCCGTACCTCAAAAGGAAAAAACGGAACCCTTATAGGATCACTTTGTTGTCCGTCTGTCCGTCCGTCCGTCCGTCTGTCAAGACCCTTTTTCTCAGGAACGCGTGGAGGTATGAAGCTGAAATTTGTATCAATTACTTAGGTCTACTGTCCCTTGAAGCTGTGAAAAAATCAAACTTCTAAGCCAACGCAATCAAAAGATACAGCCGTTTATGCCGCAAATTTTCGACACTTGCAAGGGAATCAAAACCTACAGGGTGCTTCCCGTGAACTCAGAATCTTGAAATTTGGTACGAAGCAATGTCTTATAGCATAGATAAAGGAAAAATTACGAAAACCATAAATTTTTAGTTACATCACATAATATATTTTTTTTTAATAATTTTAAACTTACTACCCATTTCCTCATAAACGCGTAAAGGTATTAAATTGAAATTTATACCAAATACTCAGGTCTATAATACAGGTTTGTACGGAACCCTCGGTGCGCGAGTCTGACTCGCACTTGGCCGGTTTTTACACTATTATTCGAAATCATATATTTGTTAGTAGAATTGTTTTTATTCTAAAATTTTACATTATATAGGTACCTACATTCATTTTGTGAACTTATTAATTAGGTCAATGCCGCCACCGAGAACGACATCAGGGCAGTAGGTAGGTTAGGTTAGGTTAGAACATGTAAAAACAACAAAAAAATACTGTTTTCAGAACGAAACCTTCCTACCTATAAGTCAGAATAGGATACTATTAGGTTAATGACGCTACGGAAATTAACATCTGGGCAGTAGATAGGTTAGGTTAGAACATGTAAAACAACAAAAAACACTATTTTGGACTTAAATATACCAACCAAAAGTCAAATTATGGTACTGTTAGGTCAGTGTTCCTACCGAAATCAACATCTTGGCAGTAGGTAGGTTAGGTTAGGTTAGAACATGTAAAAACTACAAAAAAACACTACTTTGGAACTAAACATAGCAACCAAAAGTCAAATTATGGTACTTTTTGGTCAGTGTTGCTACCGAAATAGACATCTGGACAAACCAACTGAACAAAGATATCAAAGTCTGTAAATACATACCATACATACAAATAAGAATTATAACTTATCGATAATATGAGTAACAATATTATGAAAAACATGTTTATGAATGACAACATTATGGTAAAAAACACTTAGGAGTTTAGATTAGATTAGTAGTAATATTAGTAATAAAAAAAATGGGAAACCAGAGTGTTATGATCTTCGTCGGTAGTACTAGAAATTGTATGAACGAAAAAATTAGGAACCAAAATTTTCGGAAGAGTGATCATTCGGAGTACAAATCGTTAGTAAGACCATTTTCGGAAGTTAGACTTTAGTTGAGCCAATATGGACCCCCGTGCCACACATGCTCTCTGTCTGGCGCCGGCATAAGAAGAATAGGAATATTTATTGTAAGCATAGACATGGGTTACACATTTAGAAGTAACAGATGCTATTATTATTAATTATTAACTGCTCCAACAGCATTTTCACATTTCATTTAAAAACTACTTATTCTAATGTACAATTCAGTGTGAAACACCTTTACAGGAGTATACAACTTTCAAAAGATTGTGTGTTCAGTAAAAGTTATTTAAAATAGATTCGCCGAATCTCACCTTAACAGGTGTACTCTCATTCATCCATCCTTTACATATTTTTTACATGTATGATGGAAACAGTAACAATTCAGAACCATAATAGATAACATTTTTAAATATACATGTCATACTCATAACATACCTACTGAAATTCTCAATTCGATTTCTGAATTGAGAATATCACTAAGTGTCCTAAGTGCTGAAATCTCAGGTCCAAATAACTATGTACAGTACTACACAAGAAATAAGTCTCGCGGATGTACCTGCGCAGATGACCAAATTTTGGATGTGCGGCAAGTTGATCGACCAATCAGATAGTTTCATTTTATGGCAGGCAGCGCGCCTTTGTTGCTATTGGTTGACTCAACGTCATCGATGCCTATTAGTTTGGCAATATTAGCGTGAGCGAAATAGGTAGCGCTACTGCGGCAATCAATTCTGCACCTTAACCGTATGGGTTAAAGATCATGTTGAATGTACTTATAGCTTCGGGTACTTTCGTTACCCTTCTTTCTTATCTGCGCGAACGTAGATTCCCGAAGGGACTTTTATGATGTGTAGTACTGTAAGAAGGTGCACGCATTTGCGAAAGAATATCACGCCGCCAACCAAATATGTACGCGATTTATAATCCGTAAAAAAATCGCGGAATATTACTCGCAATACTTGCTGAGCTTTATCGACAGGATGTGGTTTTATCAAGTGGCGCCCGCCCACAGACCGCATCTGTAACTAATGGAGGGTAGCCTAAGCGCTGGTCCCAAAAAAATATTTATATTTTTCCTACAAACCGATTTTATATAAAATGCCAACTAGCGCCAATGGGATAAAAATCATAACTTGTTTTATAATATTTTTTTCATTTATTATTATTTTATTTGGAAAACTAACAGCGTATCACTAACACAATAGATTATATGCATAGCAACAGAAAGCCAACAAAAAGTTTTCACAGATAGCCATATTTTGAGCAATTAGCACAGGCGCAAGAAAAACAATACACGAAACATCAGGCTCAGTAATTAGGTACATCCAAAAATAGGACAAAGGAGATGGCACACCATTTTAATGGGTTATATCAGTAATGAAGCCTCAGCCGAGTCACAGAACTTAGACGTTAACACTTTGCGAATAACGGTAATACTACTAGTGAACAAATCAATGTCAAATCAAATTTAAAAGTGAAAATGAGAAATCTTAACAACTGTGATGATAACTTAAAAACCTATTTAGAGGCTAAAAATTTCACCCATGCCGGGATACGAACCCGCAACCTCTGGCTATCCGTGCCAGCGCTCTACCAATTGAGCCAATGGGCGACTCACCGGCATCAGTGAAATTTCAAACCTCTTTACACTATTCTCTGTATTACGTACAGGCAGCGACATCTGGCTTAAGCAAATTGCATTACTTACATCACTCAATTTGTAGAGCGCTGGCACGGATAGCCAGAGGTATCGGGTTCGAATCCCGGCATGGGTGAAATTTTTAGCCGATAAATAGGTTTTTAAATTTGTCCTTAGCACGGGTTAGTGCATTAAAAATAAAAATAGTATCTGTGATAACTATTTTTGGATCCTACAGTCTAGAACCTAGGATCAACAATCTAGGACTTTAATCGATTTACGCCAAAAACGTCCGTTAGCGGAAATCGATTAAAGTTCCAAGATATTTATATTACATTCTAAAGGAAGGCCAATGAGACGAGATAAAGAATGTAAACAAACGGACCGTTACTGAGTTACATTGCGATAGTGAGCGATTATTATTTCTGTCCTTGTCACACGTATGCGGTGATGGCGTCATTTGATCGACGACAGCTGTCGTTACGTACATTTCATATCATATCGGTGTACGTAATACAGAGAATATTGTAAAGAGGTTCGAAATTTCACTGATGCCGGTGAGTCGCTCATTAGATCAGTTGGAAAGAGCGCTGGCACGGATAGCCAGAGGTTACGGGTTCGAATCCCGGCATGGGTGAAATTTTTAGCCTCTAAAAAGGTTTTAAAAATTGTCTTTAGCACGGGTTGGTGCATTAAAAAAAGAATACAACTGTACATAATTTTGATTTTAAATTTGTACGCCGCAAGGTATGGCAAATATGGAGCAGCTGAAAGTTTTTTTACTACACCCATTACGATGTTTATACCACCCCAATACGATGGTTATACCACGATATTGGTTTTGTACTCGTTACGATGTTTATACCACCCCAATACGATGGTTATACCACGATATTGGTTTTGTACTCGTTACGATGTTTATACCACCCCAATACGATGGTTATACCACGATATTGGTTTTGTACTCGTTACGATGTTTATACCACCCCAATACGATGGTTATACCACGATATTGGTTTTGTACCCGTTACGATGTTTATACCACCCCAATACGATGGTTATACCACGATATTGGTTTTGTACTCGTTACGATGTTTATACCACCCCAATACGATGGTTATACCACGATATTGGTTTTGTACCCGTTACGATGTTTATACCACCCCAATACGATGGTTATACCACGATATTGGTTTTGTACCCGTTACGATGTTTATACCACCCCAATACGATGGTTATACCTTCAAATTCAATGGTTATACCACGATGTTGGTATAACCATCTGGTATAACCAATATTGGCATAGAAGAATAGGTGCTGACTGAAAATCAGTGTTGCAGGCCCAGCCTGCAGCAAATGCTGAGTCAGCTACCTGTTTGTGGCTGCGGAGATACAATGCCCTTCTAAATTGTAAATGTTTGTTTTATATCGTATTCTTTGTTTTATAATATTTTTCTTTGTTCTTTCTTTTCTTATTTGTCTGTATTATTTTAATATCGTTATGTGTGTTATGTGTATTGTATCTTTGTGGCTTCAAATAAATCTGTCTCTCTCTCTCTCTCTCATATTGGTTTTGTACCCGTTACGATGTTTATACCACCCCATATTTCACATAGCGGTGGGCAGTACCTGAAAGAGGAGAGCCGAAGATCGGGCTCAGTGGCGTGTCTTGGGAGAGACCTGTGTCCAGCAGTGGGCTGACACCGGCAGGCTATGACGATGATATTTCACAAATAAAGGAGGTATTTATGTTTGTCCAGACGTGACTCTGGTGCGTCCGCCGCGGCTCTCCGTATCCACGGCCAGTCCGCGCGACCTCGCCGTCAGGATTAAACTGCGGCGAGTGTTAAATTTTTACTTGCAGATGAATCAGGTGAGCGCCTCGGTCTAAAGCTTCGGTTTCATAACATAAGGGTACCACTGCCTTATAGATAAGGTCATTTTAAAATGTTTCTTGAATTCGATTTATCTCATATTGCTCCAGTCCATCCAAAGGTTGTCTGGACGATATCACTTTTAGTAATAAGCCCGCGGACTGTACTCTTAGGTCAAGAAATATCTGTTTAATTTCCTTTCTTATGTACAATAAAGTGTTCTCTATTTATCTATCTAAAGATCTATTCTATTCTATCTATTTAAAGATTTTTAAAGCAGTACAGGGTGAAGCAGATTGTCTGGCTTTGCAGGGTGATATTAAGGAGATTGAACGGTGGAGTCAATCAAATAGACTAGCGTTCAATGTCGCAAAGTGTAAAGTAATCACTTTTAGCAGGTCCCGTAAGCCAATTGTAGTATCGTACTCTTTGAGCGGTATGGTGTTACAGAGAGTGACTAGCATAAAAGACCTTGGTTTGTTGTTGGACTCCGAGCTCAGTTTCCGTGACCATGTCACAAATGTATGTAAAAGCGCTAATAAAGTATTGGGCTTCATCATGAGAACAGCTGCGCAGTTTCGGGATATAAGAGTTGCTATCATGCTATACAACGCGTTTGTTCGTAGCAAACTAGAATATAGTGCAGTTACGTGGGATCCTCACGAAAGTAAATATACTCTGATGATAGAGCGGGTCCAAAGGAAATTTGCCAGGTATATTTACAAGCGGATGTATGGAAGTTATCCATTTCTTTACCCGTCTCTATTTGTGTACGGTATGGTAGGCTTCGATACATTGGATTTGAGGCGGAAACTGCAACTAGGCATCCATTACTGTTTGCTTATGCGGAATAGCATCTATAATCCTGGTATACTGGGCAGCATCAGACTATTCATCCCGGATAATTACTTGCGCTGCGGTCGGCGCCGGCACCTGCTGTTCGCGCAGCTCTCGCAGCGCACGCGCCGCGCCAGCAACGCGCCCACGGCTAGGGCCCTTGCCCTGCTCAATAAGTTTTTAAACGATGTCCAACATGTCGATATTTTTGTTGACTCAATGTCATATATTGTAGTTAATTTAAGATTACACTTATGTAGTTAATTTTTGTGTGAAATATTTAAGTAACATTAAGAGCGTTTTGGTTTAGCTGTAAGTTCTTATTGTATATATCAAATAAATAAATAAATAAATAAATAAATCTAATACATACCAAAACCCAAGAGAATGGATTAACATCAAAGAAACTTAATTCGAACAAAACAAAAAAAAAATAATAAGGACCAGCAAAGAGCTTAAGCTTCGGTTTCCTAAGATAACGGTGCCGTCTCACGGCGGCCATAATACAGCCGTGCTAGAACGTTGTCTATGCAAACAAAATAGCGATGTTTCCTGTAGAGCGGTAATTGACAGCGTGTTTGCGACAACTTTCTAGCACCGCCGTGTCACGGCCGCTATATGACGGCACCGTTATCTTAGGAAACTAAAGCTTAAGCAGTCTGCTGTTCCTTATAAGATAAGATGAGAATATTCTTTACAGTACACCAGAGCGCATATTATAAAAAATGTAAAGATACAAAGTACAATTGGCGGTCTTGTACAAATTATGTTTCATTGATGTTAATTCGTTCTCTTCGGTTTTGGTATGTATTAGATAGATAAAAATAAGAGATTATTAATTAGGTTAGCTAGTAGATAATGCTAAGTAGCATTAAGCTCGCCTATATGCAAAGCTTTTATGCAATAAACAATTTTAATAATAATAGATGGATTGAGAACATTTTATTGTACATAAAAAGATAAATGATACAGATATTTCTTAACCTAAGAGTACAGAGGGCGGTCTTATCACTAAAAGTGATCTCTTCCAGACAACATTGGGATGTAAAACGTAAGACCACGGCGACTGTAACGTTGCCGAAACGTCGGGAAATAATGTAATTACGTTTTACCTAATAAATAATCGCGATGTCGATGCCGAACGGGTCTACCCGTTTAATATAATAATTATGTATGAGTATCGCGAATCATTAAGAAATAACATTTGGATAGACTGGAGCAATTACATTTTAAATTGTAGGTACATTGACATTCAGCAAACAGAATGTAAATTGTTTACGTTGAAATAAATTGAATTGTTTTGTTTTTATATAGTGTTCTCCTCAGGTGCTGACATTCAGCGTGAGTGCTCCGAGTACGCCCAAGTACTACTACTTCTCGTTTGACTCGCTCTCTCCCAGGTAATCAGAACAGGCACAGCCATAGAAGACGCCAGCTTTACTATCTATCGATATCAACCCTTGTATGTGCCCACTGCTGGGGCACGGGTCTCTTCCTGCATCGCAGGAAGGTTATGTCATACTCCACCACGGGGGCCAAGTCCGGGTTTGTGGAGTGTTGTAAGACTGCGGCGGGTCTTACGTCCGAAATTATCAAGCCCCCATAAAGCCTGATATGGCTTAACGAATGCCATTACATGCCGCCGTTATGCCATTACATAACGTGCTTTGCGAAGCGTGCTTCGCAAAGCACGTTAAGTGAAATGCCACTAGCGAAGAAGCGCTCGGAAAAATGCCACTAACGGTAGTCGCGGGACGGTCACCCGCCCTGCACCTGACCGCGCCTCTTGTTACCGAGCGATTGATTCCAATCAGTCGGTTCGACTAGTCCACGAGCGCTTCACTATACATCATGAGTTTTGAGTAGTTTGAAAGCAATTCTTGTTTGAAAGCTATAGCGAATGAACGTGTTAAAATGTATTTCATGAATGTACGTCTTAATAATTCCCGATATGTTTTCGTAGTGAGTTTTGTAAACTAAAACTGACTGGGTAGTCTACCCTCACTATGATAATTGAGTGTACTCGCCACTTCAGTCTACCCGTGAACACGGCTACTGCGACGTTAACGAAACGTCGTAAGGAATTAAGGTAATTACGTTTTACCTTCCTGCGATGAAGGAGACCCCTGCCCCAGCAGTGGGGACATACAAGGGTTGATATCAACGTTTTATCGACTGAAAGTTGGCCTCTTCTTACATACCTGTTTAGGGTAGGATTCAACTGTACAGCTCCTATTGTACGAAATGAAATTGACATGAGATTCTCGATATGTATCACGTTCTGTTTTCTGTTTTTGTACGCCCATTGGTAAAGCATGGAGGACAAATATTATAAAAATAAGATCTCGCTACACTATACATTAATGTAAGCAAAAACCTATGTTTGGACAAATGATTTGAAAATGCATTTGATTTGATTTTATTTGAAATGAAAAGGTTTTATTCAAAGCAGAAATAAAGTAGTATTTGTCTTAATGAACGTTACAAAATTTCAAAATATAGTCCAGTTCAAAATCTAGATCATTTTGGAGAAAAAATGGACAATTAAACTCCAAACTTAGTCTTTGCGAGTAACTCGCGTCAGTACTAAAGCGACGTTTCCTCTGCGCAGTTCCAACACAAGTGTGGACAGCATGCTCTTGACCATCGACTCGGATGACCAGATCTGCGCCATCGTCTCCATCCAGGATAACTCGGTAAGCCAACATATACATTACACTAACTCACGCCTGTATGACGGAGTTTACACGTCCGGTCTGAAGTCAGTGCAGTCCGTGAACTTGATCAAGCTCGGATTGATGCCAGAAATGAAATTAAAAGGTTTTATTCAAAGTAGCGCATCCACGGCGGCTTAAAGAACAGTACAAGTCAAACTAAGTGTCCATTTCAAAATCTAGATCATATTGGAGAAAAAATGCCCAAAAAAAACTCCAAACTTAGTCTTTTCAAAGTCCTTAATTAACTGAGTTTACATAATTATTTTAAGGCATAGAACTCATGCATTGTACTGGCTTTCATTCCAGACATCATTGTCATCTAAATGGCCAGACTGATGGAGCATCAAAAAATTCGGATATCCGTCAGTCTGGTCCATCAGTCCACTGAATAGACTATCAGTCCGCTGTCAGTCTGACCAGACTGATGGTATTGACTGACGCCATCGCCAGGCGCCAGGCAACGTGTAAACGTCGTCTTGAGGGGTGGAAAAAGACCAGGGTTTGCCACTTATCACGATACTGACATACGAGTACCTCTGTCGCTTCTGCCCACTTAGTACTGACTCGTTAGTCTAGCGGTACAATGTTGTAAAGCCAGAGGTCGTGGGTTCGTTTCCCACCGAACATTTATACAAATGGCCTCAGTCTCGGTGTAGTTCCAACATAACATTTACATTCAGGCACATACTGATGATGTCCTGATCCACACTAGGACACCCTGTGTCGCGGGAACCAGAAACAGCGACATCACAAACATGTAAACATCCAAGACCTGGGGTTTTTTTGTTCCCAGCCGGGATTCGAACCCTGGACCGCTTGCATGATAAGTAGATGCGCTACCGCTACGCCACAGAGGTCGTCAGTTCCATGATTGTGTCCTTGCCTGGCTACCACAGCGCAAGGTTAAAACGGAAAAGAGATATTTTTTTTGTAGGTGGAAATGGTTAGGCGTGTAATTCGTGAAACATAGACGTGAATAGAAATCTAGAATGGGTGACGTAATTATAAATTTAGATTTAAAAATTAAAGTACGGAATGGAAGAACTATAAATAATGGTGTAAAAAGGTTTGCATCTGAGGATTGCACCGTTAGTTTGGCACTGGAGCAAGTGATTGAGATTTCGCGGGTTCGAGTCCCGACATGGGTGGAATTGATTGCCTCCAAATAGGTTTTTAAAATAGCCCTTAGCACGGATTAGTGCAATAAAAAAATATATATTTAAATGATTGAGATTAATCTATTAATCAACTAGTCCGTACTTTGGACAATGACAACTTCCTAGGATTTATTGACGCAGGGTCTGGTCTTCACACACGAAGATTCCAAATCGCAGGTCCAAGCGAAGTCCAATAGTATCGCTGAGGTCGTAGGTCACTCGTTTCGCAGGTAGGTTCGTTCGAAGTTCACTCTTCGCAAGTCCAAACTGAACTGACTGAGCGCCGCCGGTCGCTATTTATATCCGGCGGCAAGGGTTCTCGAATATTCTTGTATGTCCTTCGGTGCACGTGGTAACGACCCTAGAACAGTTTCATATCTTAGGCTGACATTCAGAGACGAAAACTGAAGCTAAGACCGGTCTCAGAAATGGCAAAATGTACGTGGTTTGGACATTTGTAAGACCAGTCTTTGCTTATTTTTCGTCTCTGAATGTTAGCCATAGACTTGTTAGCCTTATGGCAGTAGACATACGAGTCATTATTGCTTGCAGCTGTACTACACTAAGCATGCGGCCGCTATTCGGCAAGCTTTCAGAAGGCTCCATTCTATATGGTTCCAGATAGAACCGCGACAGTATAATACGTATTTTAATTACTCACTTAAGACTTGAATGAATAAATCGTTATCAACCCTTGTATGTCCCCACTGGTGGGGCACGGGTCTCCTCCTGCACCGCAGGAAGGTTAGGCCATACTTCACCACGGGGGCCAAGTCCGGGTTGGTGGAGGATTGTAAGACAGTGGCGGGCTTTACTGGCAGACGTTATCAAGTCGCCTAAAAGGCCTCTGGCATGACTTAACGACTGCCATTACCATGACAGCCGGCACCAACGGCTTCATGTGCCTTGCGAAGCACGGAAGCGCTCGGAAAAATGCCACTAGCGGAAGTCACGAGATGGTCACCCATTCTGCACCTGACCGCGCCTGTTGTAGCTTAACTCAAGTGATTGATTCCAATTACTCGGTTTGCCGAGGCCACGAGCGCTTCTTTTAAGTATTTTATTTATTCGGAATCTTCTTCTTCTGGCTATATTAGTCCACTGCTGGACATAGCCCTCCCCTAATGAGCGCAAGGTTGTGCCATCATTAGGGGGTAATGCCCATAATCCCCACGCTGGGCATGCGGGTTGGGGATCGCAGTTTGGTAGAATTGTACTGCAGGGGGCGCTGCTGCGGAATGAATAAATAAAATACCTGATAAAATGTAATGTGACACAGGCTAGAGTTATTAAAACACAGTTTCTCAACTCATTGCAGTGTCCAGTATTCGACAACGAGGACGAGATCTTGTACCAGGGACACCACCTCACCATGACCACTAAGGGGGGAATAACGCTTACGGTGAGTGAATACACTATTTCGGAAATCGTGTGATTGGTTAACGGAGACGACGGGTCTGTGTGTGTGTGTGTGTATGTATTGTATGCAAGGTCAAGGTTAATTCCTGGTGCTTCAAGGAATATTTTAAAAAGAAAAATTTGCGAAATTGGTTCAGCTGCTCCCGAGATTTGCGCTTACCAGCACATTCAGCGATTCATTTTTATATTATAGACTAGATGACCCAGCGAACTTGGTATTGCCTAACAGTCGATTCTTTATTTTTATTTTTTTTCCCTCCGTAAGAACCTTATTCAAGGAATATTCTAAAGAAAGAATTAGCGAAATCGGTTCAGCTGCTCTCGAGATTTGCGCTTACCAACACTTTCAGCGATTCATTTTTATATTATAGAAGATAGTAAGTATATTTTTGAACTAAAACTTTCGTTAGCACAACACAGTGTAGACTTTTAGTCCGGATCTACCTACGGGTGTTGTTATATCGGAAGAGTCCGACCAGGTTTCGCTCCGATTCGCAGAGCTTAATCATGGTGAGCAGCGACGGAGCTCGCGTCGTCGGTTGCTCGTCTCACACTCTGCTCACCATGATTAAGCTCTGCGAATCGGAACGAAACCTGGTCGGACTCTTCCGATATAACAACACTCGTAAGTAGATCCGGACTAAAAGTCTACGAAGATAGTATAATTCGTCTTTGTTCTCCCGGGCCAGCGCGCAATGTACCCGCGCGGCTTCTACGCGGTGTTCGTGGTGAAGCTGTCAGACGGAGCCTGCAGCGGCGGCGACCGGCAGCCCGCGCCCGGGAACCGGACCAAGGCGTTCAGGTTTGTACAGTACTGCACGTCATTAAAGTCCCTTCGGGAATCTACGTTCGCGCAGACTAGGAAGAAGTGTAACGAAAGTACCCGAAGCTATAAGTACACAACATGATCTTTAACCGATACGGTTAAGGTGCAGAATTGATTGCCGCAGTAGCGCTACCTATTTCGCTCACGCTAATATTGCTAAACTAATAGTCACCTGCATCGATGACGTTGAATCAACCAATAGCAACAAAGGCGCGCTGCCCGCCATAAAATGAAACTATCTGATTGGTCGATCAACTTTCCGCACATCCAAAATTTGGTCATCTGCGCAGGTACATCCGCGAGACTTATTTCTTGTGTAGCACTGTACTATTGGAGGTGATAAATGCACAGGCATTAATAATTTAAGCGGTGGTAGCTCTGTGGGTAGAACCATGGACTCGCAAGCGAGAGCCCCAGGTTCGATCCCCAGTGCGGGCATGTACCAATGACTGTTTAATTTCAAAGTTACGTACATTTGCGAATTTGTAGTCGCAATACCACACGCTAACGGTGAAGGAAAACATCGTGAGGAAACCCGCGGCTTGGTACAGCGATATCATTCCAATGTAAAAACCTAACTGCAAAATAGGTAGTCGGGGCTGTAAGTGATGCAATTTGCTTAAGGTAGATGTCGCTGCCTGTACGTAATACAGAGAGAAACTGTAAAGAGGTTCGAAATTTCACTGATGCCGGTGAGTCGCCCATTAGCTCAGTTGGAAAGAGCGCTGGCACGGATAGCCAGAGGTCGTGGGTTCGACTCCCGGCATGGGTGGAATTTTTAGCCTCTAAATAGGTTTAAAATGTGAAAATGACTTTGCTAAATTCCGCCAAAAATCCCACGAGCACCATGCGGTTAGCTAATGCACCGCCCTCCCTCACACTTTTTCAAGCAGAAGCAAGACACGAACACTCCACCACCAACACCAATACTCGTGTGAGAAAACACGCGACGCGTTTCGCCTCTAACACGAGGCAGCCTCAGGCTCCCAAATGCAAGTCAAATACAAGTAAGAGCTCAATTGGTAGAGCGCTGGCACGGATAGCCAGAGGTTGCGGGTTCGAATCCCGGCATGGGTGAAATTTTTAGCCTCTAAATAGGTTTTTAAATTGGTTCCTTAGCACGGGTTAGTGCATTAAAAATAAAAATAGTATAAATACAAGTAATTTTAACTTTTTAATGCTATCATGGATTTCTGCCAAGTAACGCCTGATTCTATACAACATCTAAATAGGTTAGTATTTTCTAAGGTTAACATGAGCAGTAGACATAATTAAAACTGTTTTTATACGTATTTATGCTCGTTTATTACATTTTTACAATTTTCCAACGTTTCGGCACCGTGCCGTGGTCCCGGATGACTGAGGTGACGGGTGTCTTTTAGAAATCATTAGTAAACTAACCGTTAATGATTTCTAAAAGACACCTGTCTTTTAGAAATGAAAAAGTGCCGAAACGTTGGAAAATTGTAAAAATGTAATAAACGAGCATAAATCCGTATAAAAACAGTTTTAATTATCTAAATAGGTTTTTAAAGTGCATGTTTACTGTTACTGACCGTGCAGGGTCCGCGCTGCGAGCCAGCTGTCACCGCAGGAGTACTGGGAGTCGGGCGCCGCGCTGCTGGCGGTATTGCTGGCTGCATGGCTGCTCAACGTGCTGCTAGCGTACGCTTGCCGCCTGCCAGGTCTCTTGTCACCCTAATACCATTGGTGTAAAGGTAAAACTCGTTATCAATCCCTGTATGTCCCCACTGCTGGGGCACGGGTCATTTCCTGCATCGCAGGAAGGTTAGGCCATACTCCGCCACGGGGGCCAAGTCCGGGTTGGTGGAGGTAAAACTCATTAACTGCTTTTCCATTTTTTTTATTTATAAACTGATAATAATTTTTGCCCAAAAATAACACTATCTAAGTAGGTTACTCATAAAAAAAAATAACGATTCGTTTTTATTTCTGTGCTAAATATTACATTTAGTATCTCAAATTCACATTGGCGCAGTTTCTACGATTAGGCTCATTTGAAGTTACTGAATTTTACCTTTATACCGACGATATAATCATTTATTTCTGCATTTTCTCATCTAGTATTGTAGCGAGAATCGCTCGTGGCCCAGTCGATCCAAGTGATTGGGATCAATCACTTCGTTAAGCAACAGGCGCGGTCAGAGTGCTTAGTGCGAGTTTGACAGATCCAATCGAATAACTTTACTACCGCGTTAATCGAGCATTGAGTAGTGAGTATGAGTAAGTTAACCGTTCGAACTGGCAAAACTCTGTCACAGTACAACTCGCACTCGCGTTTATTCGTGTTTTGGCTGTTAAACGTGTTCACTTCTCAACGTAAACCATTAAAACTCGCACTCATCAATTTTAATTTCCATACTTGTCGCTAGGTGGCGCTTCCTCGATGCCATAGAAATATGAGTTTACGTTAACGCGATCGAGTAGTTAAAAAACTCGCACTAAGCACTCAGGTGCAGGATTGGTGACCGTTCCGCGACTACCGCTTGTGGCGTTTTTCCCTAGCGCTTCCGTGCTTCGCAAGGCACGTTAATTAATACTCCATTAACCGACAGTTTTGTCACCCACAGAGCCCCAAGTACTGGTTGAGGAGTTATCGGGATCGCCTTCAAGCGCGCCGCTAGAGAACATGGCTTCAGGTGAGTGCTTCATTGGCCTGCAGCGGCAAATGCAGAAACCATAAAAAAGAACAGAAGTCGCAAGTGGGCGGTGCCTCGTATTAGCAATGTATTGCCTATGCGTAGTCTCTGACAGGTTATTCTTGACCCAGTTGCCCAAGAACACAATCGTAAAAACTCTACTAAAATGCCTTCTTGTGCTGTGTTACGAATGTAGTAAAGTTAAGAGTTAGGGACTAAAATTTGCCAATCATGGCGAAAAAATTTAACGGTGGGTAGTATTTCATTGTATTTTTAAATTAAAATTTTAATGACATATACCAGGACACCAATCCGGCTGAGTAGCAACATATCGGAGACTTGTTTTTCAATTTTCGACTTTATGGCCTAACACATAAAACTTCTCGAAGATCAGACGCGGTAGTAGTTCCATATAGGGTGAAGTTGCGGTACTACAAAAGAAAGAGTTATTGTCAAACTTAATTTCATTGCTGTCCATCGATTTTGATCCTTGTGTACATATCTAAAAGGTTCATATTTAACTGGAACTTTTATGATATAGACCTTTTTGGCGTTGTCTTTATTTACCAATGGCAGCTTAGCATTCATAGTGTGCGTTTGGTTTTTAAGTGTGAGTTTGGTCACACTGGTTTTCATACTAATGGGTCATGCATGTCACTATTTTTCTACTCTTTTTTTATGTTCTGTGAGCGGATGTACGAGCAGCGTTGAATATAGGACAATGACCTTTGCATCTACGTAATGAAATGATTTATACTAGCTATATCCCAGAGGGGTAGGCAGAGACCAGGGATTGCCACTTGCCACGATCCTGACAGATCACTCTCGCTTCATCAACGTTCATAAGTCGTTGCATGCACGCACGCCGGTTCCGCGTACTTTTTATCTTCCATTTTTAATACATCCCCTATTTGGTCGATGTATGTCTGCATGGGACGTCCCTTACCAGCCCTACCACCACATTCGCAATTTATTCGTTTTGTCAATTTTTCATCCTCTCCACATGTCCAAACCAACGCAACATTCCTTTCTTAATTCTAGTCACTGCATCCTCATTCAGACCACAATGTTCTCTAATCAGACTATTGCGTATCCTGTCATTCAAAGTAACACTACACATACTTCTCAAGGACCTCATTTCTACTGCATTAATTCTACTTTCTTGCTTCTTTTGCCACCCAAGTCTCGCTACCATACATAAGTGTTGGAACCAGCACACCACTATGAATAGCCAATCTAGCTCGGATGTTTCGGCTGCACACAATGGAGTGTAAGGCACCGTTTACACAATTTCCTGCTTTTACTCTTCTTTCTATATCACCTTCACACTTTCCATCCCTCGTAAACAGGCTCCCCAGGTAGACAAATTCTTTTACTCGTTCCACTCTTTCGCCTCTAATCGTTTAAATAAAATAACCCAAATAAGTAAAAAGTATCCCGTCGGGCCGGCAGAGGAGAGTTCATCGGGCTCCGACTCGGAGCAGTCGGCGCAGGTCGTGGCCTCCGGACAGTGGGACGCGCCCACGCTGCAGCAGCTGTGCCGCGCCGAGCCGCGCCTGCTGCGGCGCCGGGCAGACAGGTACTCGCCCCCTGCGGCGCCCAGCCAACAGGTACTCGCCCCCTGCGGCGCCCAGCCAACAGGTACTCGCCCCCTGCGGCGCCCAGCCAACAGGTACTCGCCCTCTGCGGCGCCCAGCCAACAGGTACTCGCCCCCTGCGGCGCCGTGCCAACAAGTACTCGCCCCCTGCGGCGCCCAGCCAACAGGTACTCGCCCCCTGCGGCGCCCAGCCAACAGGTACTCGCCCCCTGCGGCGCCGAGCCAACAAGTACTCGCCCTCTGCGGCGCCGAGCCAACAGGTACTCGCCTGCTGCGGCGCCGGGCAGACAGGTACTCGCCCCCTGCGGCGCCCAGCCAACAGGTACTCGCCCCCTGCGGCGCCCAGCCAACAGGTACTCGCCCCCTGCGGCGCCGAGCCAACAAGTACTCGCCCTCTGCGGCGCCGAGCCAACAGGTACTCGCCTGCTGCGGCGCCGGGCAGACAGGTACTCGCCCCCTGCGGCGCCCAGCCAACAGGTACTCGCCCCCTGCGGCGCCCAGCCAACAGGTACTCGCCCCCTGCGGCGCCCAGCCAACAGGTACTCGCCCTCTGCGGCGCCCAGCCAACAGGTACTCGCCCCCTGCGGCGCCGTGCCAACAAGTACTCGCCCCCTGCGGCGCCCAGCCAACAGGTACTCGCCCCCTGCGGCGCCCAGCCAACAGGTACTCGCCCCCTGCGGCGCCGAGCCAACAAGTACTCGCCCTCTGCGGCGCCGAGCCAACAGGTACTCGCCTGCTGCGGCGCCGGGCAGACAGGTACTCGCCCCCTGCGGCGCCCAGCCAACAGGTACTCGCCCCCTGCGGCGCCCAGCCAACAGGTACTCGCCCCCTGCGGCGCCCAGCCAACAGGTACTCGCCCCCTGCGGCGCCCAGCCAACAGGTACTCGCCCCCTGCGGCGCCCAGCCAACAGGTACTCGCCCTCTGCGGCGCCCAGCCAACAGGTACTCGCCCCCTGCGGCGCCGTGCCAACAAGTACTCGCCCCCTGCGGCGCCCAGCCAACAGGTACTCGCCCCCTGCGGCGCCCAGCCAACAGGTACTCGCCCCCTGCGGCGCCGAGCCAACAAGTACTCGCCCTCTGCGGCGCCGAGCCAACAGGTACTCGCCTGCTGCGGCGCCGGGCAGACAGGTACTCGCCCCCTGCGGCGCCCAGCCAACAGGTACTCGCCCCCTGCGGCGCCCAGCCAACAGGTACTCGCCCCCTGCGGCGCCGAGCCAACAAGTACTCGCCCTCTGCGGCGCCGAGCCAACAGGTACTCGCCTGCTGCGGCGCCGGGCAGACAGGTACTCGCCCCCTGCGGCGCCCAGCCAACAGGTACTCGCCCCCTGCGGCGCCCAGCCAACAGGTACTCGCCCCCTGCGGCGCCCAGCCAACAGGTACTCGCCCTCTGCGGCGCCCAGCCAACAGGTACTCGCCCCCTGCGGCGCCGTGCCAACAAGTACTCGCCCCCTGCGGCGCCCAGCCAACAGGTACTCGCCCCCTGCGGCGCCCAGCCAACAGGTACTCGCCCCCTGCGGCGCCGAGCCAACAAGTACTCGCCCTCTGCGGCGCCGAGCCAACAGGTACTCGCCTGCTGCGGCGCCGGGCAGACAGGTACTCGCCCCCTGCGGCGCCCAGCCAACAGGTACTCGCCCCCTGCGGCGCCCAGCCAACAGGTACTCGCCCCCTGCGGCGCCGAGCCAACAAGTACTCGCCCTCTGCGGCGCCGAGCCAACAGGTACTCGCCTGCTGCGGCGCCGGGCAGACAGGTACTCGCCCCCTGCGGCGCCCAGCCAACAGGTACTCGCCCCCTGCGGCGCCCAGCCAACAGGTTCTCGCCCCCTGCGGCGCCGAGCCAACAGTTACTCGCCCCCTGCGGCGCCGAGCCAACGGGTACTCGCCTGCTGCGGCGCCGGGCAGACAGGTACTCGCTCCCTGCGGCGCCGAGCCAACAGGTACTCGCTCCCTGCGGCGCCGAGCCAACAGGTACTCGCTCCCTGCGGCGCCGAGCCAACAGGTACTCGCCCCCTGCGGCGCCGAGCCAACAGTTACTCGCCCCCTGCGGCGCCGAGCCAACAGGTACTCGCCTGCTGCGGCGCCGGGCAGACAGGTACTCGCTCCCTGCGGCGCCGAGCCAACAGGTACTCGCTCCCTGCGGCGCCGAGCCAACAGGTACTCGCCCCCTGCGGCGCCGAGCCAACAGGTACTCGCCCCCTGCGGCGCCCAGCCAACAGGTACTCGCTCCCTGCGGCGCCGAGCCAACAGGTACTCGCTCCCTGCGGCGCCGAGCCAACAAGTACTCGCCCTCTGCGGCGCCGAGCCAACAGGTACTCGCCCCCTGCGGCGCCGAGCCAACAGGTACTCGCTCCCTGCGGCGCCGAGCCAACAGGTACTCGCCCCCTGCGGCGCCGAGCCAACAGGTACTCGCCCCCTGCGGCGCCCAGCCAACAGGTACTCGCTCCCTGCGGCGCCGAGCCAACATGTACTCGCTCCCTGCGGCGCCGAGCCAACAGGTACTCGCCCCCTGCGGCGCCCAGCCAACAGGTACTCGCTCCCTGCGGCGCCGAGCCAACAGGTACTCGCTCCCTGCGGCGCCGAGCCAACAGGTACTCGCCCCCTGCGGCGCCGAGCCAACAGGTACTCGCCCCCTGCGGCGCCGAGCCAACAGGTACTCGCCCCCTGCGGCGCCGAGCCAACAGGTACTCGCCCCCTCGCTTTAGCATCGTGTGTACCTGTGTGCTAGAATCAGCAGGCGAGTATCTGTCGGCCCGGCGCCGCAGCAGGCGAGTACCTGTCTCCTTAATAAATAAAATTAAAATATGATCCAAATCTCGGAGTATTCATATAAAAAAAAGTATTCATAAAAAAACCGTTTATATGATTTACATCATAAACGGCGTAAACAGTAACGTGCAGCCGATATTCCGCAGATACGTGTGGGGCGCTCTGACGCTGGCCATCGTCTACACCCTGCCGGTTGTACAGCTGCTCGTGACATATCAAAACGTGAGTGATAACAGTGCAGCATAATTATATACAAGTACATCCCACAGGGCGCAGGCCTCTCACACAGTATGGGCTTAATTACATCGCGTTTATTTTTATTTTTTTTTTATTTTTGTTTATTAGGACTACCAACAAGATATACACCAATACATTTACAATAGACCATAACTAGAAATAAACTAAGGGTTACCTCACTTACAGGCAGTCACAACATGCACCGTTAGTATGAAGTTACTTTAGGACTTACTGTATTAAATTATAGTTTACACTGGTTTATTGTTAAGTTAATAAACTCGTGAGATAATTTAACAATAATAATATTACACTATTTTTATTTAAAAAACCTATTTAGAGGCTAAAAATTTCACCCATGCCGGGATTCGAACCCGCAACCTCTGGCTATCCGTACCAGCGCTCTACCAATTGAGCCAATGGGCGACTCACGGCATCAGTGAAATTTTGAACCTCTTTACACTATTCTCTGTATTACGTACAGGCAGCGACATCTGACTTAAGCAAATTGCATTACTTACAGCCCCGACTACCTACTTTGCAGTTAGGTTTAACATCGGAACGATATCACTGTACTCACATGATTACACTATTTTTATTTTTAATGCACCAACCCGTGCTAAGGAAGTCGAGTAAGGGAGTCGCCCATTGGCTCAATTGGTAGAGCGCTGGTACGGATAGCCAGATGTTGCGGGTTCGAATCCCGGCATGGGTGAAATTTTTAGCCTCTAAATAGGTTTTTAAATAATAATATTACTTTACTTATAAAATATATAAGTCTAAGTTTCAGAGGATAGACAGGATACTCCTTTTAAACTTTGCACAGCTATCAGAGAATATGTCAATGTTGTGAGACTTGGCTAGAGCGTTATGTTGCGATATGAGCCTTTGCAAAGTACAAAAGTGACCAAGATTGCTCCTTGATGGTGTTCTTGCAAATGGCGTGTATCTTGAACGACGGGGCAGCTTATACGGAGTACTGAACCTGATTTTGGACAGAAGTTGCGGGCAGTCAATTCTGTTACTAAGCAGTTTGAAAAGAAACATTTGGTCAAGCAGTTTTCTGCGGTCACAAAGGCTGTTTAACTTGAAATATTTGAGACGGTCGTCATAGGAAGGAAGTTTTTTTGCTAATTTGCAACTATAAGAAAGATACCACAAAAATAGTTTTTGGACCCTTTCAAGCCGCTTGACGTAAATTTCATAGTGGGGGTTCCAAAAGACGCTACAGTATTCCAAACCACTTCGTACGAGTAAATTAAAAATAGCTATTTTAGTTGAAGCCATCTTAAATGCCTTGCTGTTTCTTAGGACAAATCCCAGCATCTTAAAACCTTTAGCCACCAATTTGTCGATGTGAATGTTAAACCGCAGTTTGTTATCTAATTCTACGCCAAGATCACGAATTGAAGATACCTCAGATAATTTATGTCCTTTAATATTGTAGTGATAGGTGATGTCTGTATGGGCGCGTGAAAACCTAATCTGGAAACACTTTTTTACATTAAGAGACATTCTATTCATATCACACCACTCAGAAAGTCTATCAATGTCCTTCTGCATGCTGATACAATCATCAGTACTTTTAATTGGATTCATGAATTTACATCGCTGATTAGCGCTTTCAAGCGCCGCCAGTGACGCGAGGCGTCTCCGTGACCCAAAACAGTGATAGGTGTCGAAACAAAGTCAAATGTTCACTAAAGTAAGTGGTTTGTGAAATTTAATTTAATTACTAATTTATTGTATGACCTGACACTAATGATAGTTACATGACACGTCACGTCATTCTTCGCCCCCCCCCCCCCGCTACAGATGGTGATGGTGATTAGAACTTGTGCTACTACAACTTCCCGTGCCCCCCCCCCCCCTGCCGCAGAGGGCTACAACTTCCTGTCCCCCCCCCTGCCGCAGATGGCCATGTCGACCGGCGACCAGGACCTGTGCTACTACAACTTCCTGTCCCCCCCCTGCCGCAGATGGCGATGTCGACCGGCGACCAGGACCTGTGCTACTACAACTTCCTGTCCCCCCCCTGCCGCAGATGGCGATGTCGACCGGCGACCAGGACCTGTGCTACTACAACTTCCTGTCCCCCCCCTGCCGCAGATGGCGATGTCGACCGGCGACCAGGACCTGTGCTACTACAACTTCCTGTGCGCGCACCCGCTGGGCGCGCTGGCCGACGGCAACCACGTGATGTCCAACCTGCCCTACGTGCTGCTGGGCGGCGCCTTCATGCTGCACGTGCGCCGCGCCGCGCGACTGGTACTGCCTTACACACAAATGATGCACTCGGAAGTCAGAAACGGTCGAAACTGGTTTTGACTGGTTCAACTTAGTCAAAACTGGTTTTGTCTGGTTCAATTTAGTCAAAACTAGTTTTAAATGGTTCAATTTAGTCAAAACTAGTTTTGACTGGTTCAATTTAGTTAAAACTAGTTTTGACTGGTTCAACTTAGTCAAAACTAGTTTTGAATGGTTCAATTTAGTCAAAACTGGTTTTGACTGGTTCAATTTAGTCACAACTAGTTTTGACTGGTTCAATTTAGTCAAAACTAGTTTTGACTGGTTCAACTTAGTCAAAACTAGTTTTGACTGGTTCAATTTAGTCGAAACTAGTTTTGACTGCAGAAAAGTAAAGCAAAATTCTAATATGTATCCAACAATGTCGAGTTGGTTTTCGGTCTTACATGTTCAACCTAGGTATATATTCCAATTAATGCTTTCTTACTTAATACATTAAGTCTGGTCACCCACTCGCACAGCAGCGTTAGGGGGGGGTCTGGTGGGTGCTGCTCGTATATATCCCAACTGGTCACTCTCTCGCACAGCAGCGTTAGGGGGGGGTCTGGTGGGTGCTGCTCGTATATATCCCAACTGGTCACTCTCTCGCACAGCAGCGTTAGGGGGGGGTCTGGTGGGTGCTGCTCGTATATATCCCAACTGGTCACTCTCTCGCACAGCAGCGTTAGGGGGGGGTCTGGTGGGTGCTGCTCGTATATATCCCAACTGGTGACTCTGTCGCACAGCAGCGGGCGAGCGCGGGGGCGGGCGCGGGCGCGGGCGCGGGGCCGTGCGGCGTGCCGGCGCAGCACGGGCTGCTGCACGCGCTAGGGCTGGCGCTGGCCATGGAGGGCGTGCTGTCCGCCTGCTATCACCTGTGCCCCAACAAGATGAACTTCCAGTTCGGTGAGACGAGCCTTCCTTTTTTTTTTTAATCTAAAGGCCGAGAAGACCCTTCATCAGACATTTCCAACTAAACACAGTCTTTAGTAACAAAATAACAAAATTTAAAGCAGATGAACTGCGATCCGCCGGTTGACAGCGTAAACGGCTTCACAGATTAATGCGGATGTGTCAACTTTACTATTCTGTTCCTGTCACAGATCAGATCTGTCTTAGATCCGCGCACTGTGTTCCGTTTACACGCACGAGCGTTCCGCAAGAGCTTCAACTCTTCCATCTGCTAACACCCGCGCACCAATGCGCCGTCAAATCTTTATTTATTTAAAAGGGTTCGATACACAAGTGACCATGTCACCCTCATTATTGCTATTCTCAACTTATCTACTTGTTGGTAATCTAGCACGCAATCCAAAGTTAACCATCCTGTACATCATTCTAGCTTCTTCCGAATCCGGAAAAAATAGAATGATGTTGCAACCACCAACTACGTGAAATGTCTCACATATCTGGTAAATCTGCTCTCTTACACTACTAAACCCCTTCCTTCCTTAAACTTAAAACGAGCCTTCCTTACCGAGTCGCATCGGATCGATCAGATCAAATTCAACGTAAAGAAGTTACAGGGGTCGGCACTCGAAGTGTTACTAAAAATGTTTACTGTTCAGCAATTTGTGAACAAACAAAATGATCGCGTATGGTTAAAGTGTAAATCAAAAGACGTGTTCGGTAGAAACCATTGGACGTCTCAGCAAGACTCGGCACCATCCCACAAAGCCCGTGAAGCTCAAATTTTTTTGCAAGAAAAAGTTCGGAGCTTAATTTCTTCGCAACAATGGCCACCATATTCGCCGGACTTAAACCCAATGGATTTTTCCATATGGTCAATTCTAGAGGCCAAAGTGTCAGCAAAAAAAATATGAGCTCATTCGTGCGGCGTGTGAAGCCTTCTCGGACAAACTCGATGTTGTTATCTGCGCTAAAGGTGGCCACGTTCGTTATCGTTATCAACCCTTGTATGTCCCCACTGCTGGGGCACGGGTCTCTTCCTGCATCGCAGGAAGGTTAGGCCATACTCCACCACGGGGGCCAAGTCCGGGTTGGTGGAGGATTGTAAGACAGTGGCGGGCCTTACTGTCAGAATTTGTCAAGCCGCCCATAAGGCCTCTGACATGGCTTAACGACTGTCTGTGTGACTGAATGTGATCGTGCTTCGCAAGGCACGTTAAGCCGTTGGTGCCGGCTGTCAAGGTGGCCACATCGAACAATAAGTTTTTCTTTTTAATTTTAAATGTTTTTTTCTTTATATTGAAGTTTATAAATAAAAAGAAACAAAATTGTCAAAATTACAGCATTTTTAATTGGTAACAAACACTTCGAGTGCCGACCCCTGTAGGTACAGTACTACACCTATGTACCCGCGCGGCTTCTGCCTGCAGCGGCGGCGACCGGCAGCCCGCGCCCGGGAACCGGACCAAGGCGTTCAGGTTTGTACAGTACTGCACGTCATAAAAGTCCCTTCGGGAACCTCGTTCGCGCGGACTACTAGAAAGAAGTGTAACGAAAGTACCCAAAGCTATGAGTACATTCAACATGATCTTTAACCGATACGGTTAAGGTGCAGAATTGATTGCCGCAGTAGCGCTACCTAATATTGCCTTTCGCTCACGCTAATATTGCCAAACTAATAGTCACCTGCATCGATGACGTTGAATCAACCAATAGCAACAAAGGCGCGCGGCGTGCCATAAAATGAAACTATCTGATTGGTCGATCAACTTGCCGCACATCCAAAATTTGGTCATCTGCGCAGGTACAACCGCGAGACTTATTTCTTGTGTAGCACTGTACATTCTGGTTCTTCTTCTTCTTCAAGCTATATTAGTCCACTGCTCGACATAGCCCTCCCCTAATGAGCGCCATTGTGCCATCTAGGGGGGAGGGGGGGTAATGCTCATAATCCTCACACTGGGCATGCGTTCTGCATTCTGTTTGCTGAATGCCAATGTACAATGTAACGTGTAAGCCGCTGCCTTCGGGCCGTATGTAGTGCAGAAAAAGACAGAGGAAAAAAAACTCCTCTCATCCGCGCCCGTCGTCACAGAAGTCCTACAACATAATATGAAATCGCCTCCGTCGGATCGCGATGAGGAGGGTCATCGTCACCACGTTACTAGGCAACCCGAAAGATTTTTAAATACATTTCCATAATGTAGGGGTTCATTTATTATTTTTTGAACGAAAGAGAAAGCCATTTTTGTAAAATTATTTGAAATCTGTGGGAAAACAGCTCGCAGTGTCATGGCGTCGATTTTGACGTCACGCCCAGGTAAACCAAACATCGTGATCACTATTATAGTAGTCACAACAAAGCACGGGTGAAGTTTACCAATGTTAACCTAAGCATGACGTCACGCGGTGTGATTGGTGTTTCAGTCAAAATGGCTGAAAGCAGTATTATAATCTGTACGGTCAGCAACTACTGACAGTACATTGACGCACGAGGTAAATTGCGCAAGTAGTAGCAGGAAATAAGCGGACGGCGCAGTTTACTTTTGCGATACATTAGTTTTTAAGTTTAGTTACAATTTAGCTCGCATATAACCAACATTAAAATTCAACAATAAACAGTGAAGATTTCAATAACATTTTTGATTGGTTCAAACAACCCTCAACAACTATAACAACGAGTACCAGTCAGTTAACATCAACATCAACACTTACTGTAGGAGTTTGGAGTAACTAAAGCTACTAGCCCCCACATAATCTTTTATTTTATTGAAAATATTGGGAATCTCTTTTTTTTATAAAACCAATTCAGTGTTTTAAATCCTTTTAATATGTAATTTCCCCTAATATCGTTAAATCTAAAAACCTATTTAGAGGCTAAAAATTTCACCCATGCCGGCATTCGAACCCGCAACCTCTGGCTATCCGTACCAGCGCTCTACCAATTGAGCCAATGGGCGACTCACGGCATCAGTGAAATTTCGAACCTCTTTACAATATTCGCTGTATTACGTACAGGCAGCGACATCTGACTGAAGCAAATTGCATTACTTACAGCCCCGATTACCTACTTTGCATTAGTGTTAGTGCTTTGGGTTAGTGCATTAAAAATAAAAATAGTGTAATCGTTAAATCTTTCATTATTTTATACTGGCGTCACGCCTATTCATTTATTCATCATTTTATTCAAAAATCTGTCAGTCATTCACACATGCTACAGCTCGGTCATTCATTAATGTCTCATTAGGTCATTAATTTATCATTGATTTCATCGTTCATTTATTTATTATTTAGTCACTAATTAATTCATTGAGGATTCCTTATTAAAGAAAATAGTCATTCAAACTGTTTTACCGACACGCCTTTATCGCCACCTATGAATTATTGTAGCACAAACTAGCTCGGTGTCTGTCACTTCAAATTATAGGCGGGAAATATTTTTTTTTTCCCAATTTGGGTTAAAGTAACCTACGTTTATCTGTGAAGTTGTTTGTTTTTATATTGTGATTTTAGTATTGTGTCGTTAAATAAATGGTTTATCTATCTATACATTATTTATACATTGATCATTGATGATTTATTTACTCTTTACTTCGGTCATTCATTAATTTATTGTTTTCTTCACCATTTCAGTTAATTGTTTAAACTGTCAATCGAAGTCCATCACCAAGACACGGCTTCGCCTAGCGTGGCTATTTTCGTCTGTACATGAAAATGTCAAATTCAAAATTGAAGTTTTGTAATTCTCGAAATGTTAAAAAGGTTTAATTTTTTTTTCTTCAATAAATCAACGATCACGTGCCCTGATCCCAAACTAGAATACTTGTGCTACGGTAACAAGGCAAATACATCACAATCATGGAAATAGACCCAGCCCAGAGAAGTGAGGTAGATTCAGTTACAATAAGCTATTTGACAGGTTTCTGAAAACTGAGTAGGTGTTAAATGATAGTTATTCAATCCTACGTCATTTTTTTTCTGAAAAAAAACAGTTTTAAATTCCAAAAAGCTTTTTAGAGGCTAAAAATTTCACCCATGCCGGGATGATGCAATTTGCTTAAGTCAGATGTCGCTGCCTGTACGTAATACAGAGAATAGCGTAAAGAGGTTCGAAATTTCACTGATGCCGGTGAGTCGCCCATTGGCTCAATTGGTAGAGCGCTGGCACGGATAGCCAGAGGTTGCGGGTTCGAATCCCGGCATGGGTGAAATTTTTAGCCTCTAAATAGGTTTTTAAATTTGTCCTTAGCACGGGTTAGTGCATTAAAAATAAAAATAGTATAGTTTTAAATTCCGTTTTAAAATAAACCACTAAAACGCTATCTCGAGCAATATGGGATCAAACAGGAATTAGTGACGTCACAGGTCAATAAACAAACAAACGTGAAGTCGACACTCAGGTTCTCAGATCGCTATATTTACAGACCTGTGACGTCATCGTAGATTCGACCAATCCTGGCCGCTTTCGAGAATTATCAAATTTAATCTTGTTATTTTTTTGCAGAAATTACACATTTTATTATTTATAATGCCTCGGTTTCAAAACTCATAATTGCTACAAATGTATATAATTTAATACTTTTTTTTCACACTGTCAAATAACCTATTTAACACCTATCCCATCATCCTCAAAAAAAATTGCATATAAATTATTAATAGAACAATACGAGTACAAGTTAATCAAATTAGTACTCTTATATGTATCTGCATTTCTTTTTATTAAAAAACTAGCTGACCCAGCGAACTTCTTACCGCCTAACAGTCGATTCTTTAATTTTTTTTAATTTTTATCTCCGTCAGAACCATCCTCGTACTGCAAGGAATATTCTAAAAAAAGAATTAGCGAAATCGGTTCAGCTGCACTCGAGATTTCCGCTTACCAACACATTCAGTGATTAATTTTTATATTATAGAATATACCTATAGAAATAATTAATAAAATTCAAAACTAACGAAATCAGTTTCTTGAAATGGTATGGACCATTTTTGAAATGAATTTAAACGAACGTATATCAAAAATCTACCGACGACGTGGCAGACCAAGGCGGAGATGGTGTGACGACCTGACCAAATATTTACCCGGGTGGGAAGCATTGGCTGCAAACAAAGAAGAATGGAAATCTGAAGGGGAGGCCTTTGCCCAGCAGTGGGACACAGCCATGGCTTATTTAAAAGAAAAAAAAAATAGTAGCATGGCCAATTGCATATAAATTACTAATAGAGCAACACGATTACAAGTTAATGAAATTAGAACTCTTATTTGACGGCCTCGGTGGCGCAGCGGTTTGGCACGCTGACTGTAAAACCGAAGGACTCGGGTTCGATCCCGGCCGGGTCAAAGTAGGAAACGAACTGTTCTAGTTCGTCTCGGGTCTTGGATGTTATCTATGTATTTATTGTATTAAATCTATCGTCGAGTTAGCACGTATTACACAAGTCATTCGGTTGTACTTAGTATAGGGCTAACGAGATCTGTGTAATATGTCTATGAATATTTATTTATTATTATATGCATCTGCATTTCTTGTTATTAAAAAAATGCACTCGGTAAATCGTTGACGAAGCGATAGTCTCTGATAGAGAAACACGGTGTGAGAAGTGATGGTGTGGGTGTGTGCAGACTCGTCGTTCATGTACGTGATGGCGGTGCTGTGGCTGGTGGCGCTGTACCGGCGCCGGCACGCCGACCTGGCCGCGCGCGCGCACCGCACCTTCGCGCTCGTCGCGGCGCTCATCGCCACGGGTACCAGCCACGCGCTCCACTCTACACTACACTCTGTACTCTGCACTACACTCTGTACTCTTCACTACACTCTGGACCCTACACTACACTTTGTTCTCTACACTACACTTTGTTCTCTACACTAAACATGTACTCTGCACTTCACTCTGTATTCTACCCTACACTCTGTACTCTACACTGAACTCTGTAATCTACACTAAACTTTGAACTCTACACTAGACTCTATACTCTACACTATGAATGAATGAAAAATTCTTTATTGCGCTAAAACATAATTTGTACAAAGGCGAGCTTAACCCACGCTACACTACACTGTGTACTCTACACTAAACTCTGTACTCTCCACTTCACTCTGTACTCTACACTACACTCTGTACTCAACACTACATTTTGTACCGATCGGCCGACGTCGACTGCTTAACACTGAACTTTCTCAATTTAACGAAAATTTAACGATACCAAAAAGCGTATTACGAAATTGTTTTCGCCTTTTTAGTGCATTACTGACAAAGCGTTAAGATTTATTTTTTGGTTAAGTATACTTCATACTGTCTCTTACGCTGTTGAATTCCGCAGGCGTGGTGGGCATCACGTTCCCGACGGTTTGGTTCTGGGTGCTATTCACGCTGGCGCACGTGGCCGCCTGCCTGCGGCTCACGCTGCACCTCTACTACTTCGGGCAGCTCAAGCTCGGTGAGTCGGCTCACGCTGCACATCTCTTACTTCGGGCAGCTCAAGCTCGGTGAGTCGGCTCACGCTGCACCTCTACTACTTCGGGCAGCTCAAGCTCGGTGAGTCGGCTCACGCTGCACATCTCTTACTTCGGGCAGCTCAAGCTCGGTGAGTCGGCTCACGCTGCACCTCTACTACTTCGGGCAGCTCAAGCTCGGTGAGTCGGCTCACGCTGCACATCTCTTACTTCGGGCAGCTCAAGCTCGGTGAGTCGGCTCACGCTGCACCTCTACTACTTCGGGCAGCTCAAGCTCGGTGAGTCGGCTCACGCTGCACATCTCTTACTTCGGGCAGCTCAAGCTCGGTGAGTCGGCTCACGCTGCACCTCTACTACTTCGGGCAGCTCAAGCTCGGTGAGTCGGCTCACGCTGCACATCTCTTACTTCGGGCAGCTCAAGCTCGGTGAGTCGGCTCACGCTGCACCTCTACTACTTCGGGCAGCTCAAGCTCGGTGAGTCGGCTCACGCTGCACATCTCTTACTTCGGGCAGCTCAAGCTCGGTGAGTCGGCTCACGCTGCACCTCCACTACTTCGGGCAGCTCAAGCTCGGTGAGTCGGCTCACGCTGCACATCTCTTACTTCGGGCAGCTCAAGCTCGGTGAGTCGGCTCACGCTGCACATCTCTTACTTCGGGCAGCTCAAGCTCGGTGAGTCGGCTCACGCTGCACCTCTACTACTTCGGGCAGCTCAAGCTCGGTGAGTCGGCTCACGCTGCACCTCCACTACTTCGGGCAGCTCAAGCTCGGTGAGTCGGCTCACGCTGCACATCTCTTACTTCGGGCAGCTCAAGCTCGGTGAGTCGGCTCACGCTGCACATCTCTTACTTCGGGCAGCTCAAGCTCGGTGAGTCGGCTCACGCTGCACCTCTACTACTTCGGGCAGCTCAAGCTCGGTGAGTCGGCTCACGCTGCACATCTCTTACTTCGGGCAGCTCAAGCTCGGTGAGTCGGCTCACGCTGCACCTCTACTACTTCGGGCAGCTCAAGCTCGGTGAGTCGGCTCACGCTGCACATCTCTTACTTCGGGCAGCTCAAGCTCGGTGAGTCGGCTCACGCTGCACCTCCACTACTTCGGGCAGCTCAAGCTCGGTGAGTCGGCTCACGCTGCACATCTCTTACTTCGGGCAGCTCAAGCTCGGTGAGTCGGCTCACGCTGCACATCTCTTACTTCGGGCAGCTCAAGCTCGGTGAGTCGGCTCACGCTGCACCTCTACTACTTCGGGCAGCTCAAGCTCGGTGAGTCGGCTCACGCTGCACATCTCTTACTTCGGGCAGCTCAAGCTCGGTGAGTCGGCTCACGCTGCACCTCTACTACTTCGGGCAGCTCAAGCTCGGTGAGTCGGCTCACGCTGCACATCTCTTACTTCGGGCAGCTCAAGCTCGGTGAGTCGGCTCACGCTGCACCTCCACTACTTCGGGCAGCTCAAGCTCGGTGAGTCGGCTCACGCTGCACATCTCTTACTTCGGGCAGCTCAAGCTCGGTGAGTCGGCTCACGCTGCACATCTCTTACTTCGGGCAGCTCAAGCTCGGTGAGTCGGCTCACGCTGCACCTCTACTACTTCGGGCAGCTCAAGCTCGGTGAGTCGGCTCACGCTGCACATCTCTTACTTCGGGCAGCTCAAGCTCGGTGAGTCGGCTCACGCTGCACCTCTACTACTTCGGGCAGCTCAAGCTCGGTGAGTCGGCTCACGCTGCACATCTCTTACTTCGGGCAGCTCAAGCTCGGTGAGTCGGCTCACGCTGCACCTCCACTACTTCGGGCAGCTCAAGCTCGGTGAGTCGGCTCACGCTGCACATCTCTTACTTCGGGCAGCTCAAGCTCGGTGAGTCGGCTCACGCTGCACATCTCTTACTTCGGGCAGCTCAAGCTCGGTGAGTCGGCTCACGCTGCACCTCTACTACTTCGGGCAGCTCAAGCTCGGTGAGTCGGCTCACGCTGCACATCTCTTACTTCGGGCAGCTCAAGCTCGGTGAGTCGGCTCACGCTGCACCTCTACTACTTCGGGCAGCTCAAGCTCGGTGAGTCGGCTCACGCTGCACCTCCACTACTTCGGGCAGCTCAAGCTCGGTGAGTCGGCTCACGCTGCACATCTCTTACTTCGGGCAGCTCAAGCTCGGTGAGTCGGCTCACGCTGCACATCTCTTACTTCGGGCAGCTCAAGCTCGGTGAGTCGGCTCACGCTGCACCTCTACTACTTCGGGCAGCTCAAGCTCGGTGAGTCGGCTCACGCTGCACATCTCTTACTTCGGGCAGCTCAAGCTCGGTGAGTCGGCTCACGCTGCACCTCTACTACTTCGGGCAGCTCAAGCTCGGTGAGTCGGCTCACGCTGCACATCTCTTACTTCGGGCAGCTCAAGCTCGGTGAGTCGGCTCACGCTGCACCTCTACTACTTCGGGCAGCTCAAGCTCGGTGAGTCGGCTCACGCTGCACATCTCTTACTTCGGGCAGCTCAAGCTCGGTGAGTCGGCTCACGCTGCACCTCTACTACTTCGGGCAGCTCAAGCTCGGTGAGTCGGCTCACGCTGCACATCTCTTACTTCGGGCAGCTCAAGCTCGGTGAGTCGGCTCACGCTGCACCTCCACTACTTCGGGCAGCTCAAGCTCGGTGAGTCGGCTCACCGGTACTACTTCGGCCGGTTGCAACTCGGTGATTCGGCTGCCTCCGTTGGATTGCGACTGGTTCTATAGGTGCGGTTAAATGTTCCCTTGTGATCATATTTTTTGGGCCCTTAAGAACCCCTTTTTCGGGTTCTTTATCTTTTATAACTAACTAATTACAATAATATTATTATTACACTATTTTTATTTTTAATGCACTAACCCGTGCTAAGGAACAAATTTAAAAACCTATTTAGAGGCTAAAAATTACGTACGGATTTGGTACGGATAGCCAGAGGTTGCGGGTTCGAATCACGGCATGGGTGAAATTTTTAGCCTCTAAATAGGTTTTTAAATAATATTATTAATTATTATCTAATACACAATCAACTTTTAGCTGATGCGCGTATATCACTTTCGTGCACTTGTTAACTGTTTATCTAGGCTGTTTTTAAATGAGTTCACTGAAGGAGCACTGATTGCAGTCTCTGGTAGTTTATTCCACGTATTCACTGTGTGGTGTCAGCCTAGAGAATAGCACCAACCCAAATTCTTCCTGCGGGTGTCGTGAAATGCGGCTAAGGCACACAAACCGGGGGGTGGACAGCAGCGCAACTTGCAGTACAATTCCACCAAACTGCGATCCCCAACCCACATTCCCAGCGTGAGGATTATGGGCATTACCAACCAATGATGGCACAACCTTGCGCTATGGCGCTCATTGGGGCCTCCTCCCACCACTGCTGTGTTCAGCAGTGAACTAATATAGCCTGAAGAAGAAAAGAAGATTCACTGCACTGAGAAGTGTTTTCTGGGATTGCTTGTCCGTGGTTGGTTAGCCAATTTCAGCGAGTGCCCTCGTAGAGATGTGCTTGTATTCATCTTGTGTACCATTTTAGTAAGATCCGGTACATTGTAGTAGTTGTTCAAGATTTTGTGAGTCTCTATTAAGTCACCTCGATCTCTACGCTGTTCCAAAGTCGTCGTCAGGCTATACAAGTCCACTGCTGGACATAGCCCTCCCCTAAGAGCGCCACGTTGCGCTATCATAGGGGTAATGCCCATAATCCCCAAGCTGGGCATGCGGGTTGGGTATCGCAGTTTGGTAGAATTGTACTGCAGGGGGCGCTGCTGCCCACCCCCCGGTTTGTGTCCCTTAGTCGCCTTTTACAACACCCGCGGAAGAATTGGGCTCGTTCTATTCTCTAGGACGACACCACACACAGTATCAAAGTAGTTAACCCTGTAACGGTGCAAACCTCTTCACGCCATTTTTATTTCTTTTTCCATCTATCATTTTCAAATATTTCAATTATGTACGTCACACATTCTTCGATTTCCCTCATTTTTCACACTACTACTTTACGCTTTGACCAGATCTGACTTTTTACCTGCTTCTCCGTTTATCCCTTTCTATCCAGTTTTCTGTTAATATTACTACAATATTATAACAAATAAAACCACACCTAAAGTCGTTCCAGAGTTTATTTATTATTATAAAATTATATACAACGTTCCAACCCTAATTCATTAGCATTAGAATGTGAAAATTATATTAAATCCCACAAACATTATGCGGTTAGTTAATGCACCGCCCGCCGTCCCTCCCACTTTTTTGACTTTTGAGCCTGAGGCTGCCTCGTGTTAGAGGCGAAACGCGTCGCGTGTTTTCTCACACGAGTATTGATGTCGGTGGTGGTGTGTTCGTGTCTTGCTTCTGCTTGAACTAGTGGGAGGGAGGGCGGTGGATTAACCAACCGCATGGTGCTCGTGGGATTTTTGGCGGAATTTAGCAAAGACATTTTCACATTTTAATGCTAGGATTTCCGCAAAGTAATGCCTGACTCCATTCAATACCTAGTTCAGTAGTCAGAGCTGACAGTGCTTACCACATTGATGATTTTTTCGTGTACAACGAAGTATTTCCGTATTTGAAAGATCTATTTTTTGTAATATTATACTTATTTTACCCCGTGGTGGAGTATGGCCTAATCTTTCTGCGATGCAGGAAGAGACCCGTGCCCCAACAGTGGGGACACACAAGGGTTGATAACAATAACGATACTTGTTGATTATTGGAATTGTATCACATTATTATGTAACGGGTATCTATCCCAAATTAATGCTCTGAGCCGGATGATGTCTCGTGTGACTGTCACTCTGCGACACGGTCGAAAGACCAGTGCAGGTGACAGTTTTCAATATGAAAACAATGTGTACTTTATGATAAGTCTCAAGGTAAACCACATTTTTCAGTCAGTAAAATATTTTAGTATTTTCATTTCTATTTCCATTTCAATTTGTATTTCTATTCTATTTCCATTTTTATTTCTACTTGTTTCTATTTCTACTTATTTTTCCGTTTCCATTTCTATTTTCATTTAAATTTGTATTTCTATTTCCATTTCCATTTTTATTTCCATTTGTATTTGTATTTCCATTTCAATTTCTATTTCCATTTCCATTTGTATTTCTTCTTCTATTTCCATTTCCATTTGTATTTCTTCTTTTATTTTCATTTCCATTTGTAATTCTATTTCTATTTCTTATTTCTATTTCCATTTGTATTTCTATTTCCATTTGTATTTTTATTATTATTATTATTAATACGTTTATTGCACATAAGTAAAAAAATACAATGGCAATGTGGCGGACTTAATGCTATAAGCATTTTCTACCAGTCAACCACAGATGATGCAAGAGATTAAATGGTAGGCATTCGAAACAAAACGGAAGAGAAACTTAGTTAAAATTAGATAAGCTGACAAGTACTCAATAAGTACATATAATATGTGAGTAAATATACACTATATACTTATAATAGATAATAATTATATATAAAAATATATGAAATATATATAAAATATATACTAATAACTATCACAACATAGGTATTATAAATATATATTAAAAAGGACGTAAGACAGTAGTGAGGTTGTAATTACACACAGCTGGGATCCTCCTCGGGAGGGGATCAGGGGATATCGGGATAACACATGTCGAGGAAGTGTTTGCGGACAAGGGCTTTGAAAGCATTCCGAGATGGGGCTTTGCGAATGCTTTCAGGAAGGGAGTTCCAGCGACGAACAGCTGTAACGGAAAAAGAATTTGAGACAAAACCAGAGCGGTGAAAGGGGGTACTAAGGAGATTATTTTGAGAAGATCGGAGTGGTCTGCTATGAGTGCTAGACAAGAAATCAAATTGGGACTTTAAATATTGAGGGGTATTAGGATGAAAGAGGATTGAGTAGAGGGTACAGAGAATCCTGACACTTCTCCGATCGCGGATGGGGAGCCACCTCAGCTTGGCACGAAATGCTGACACGTGATCGTATTTACGCAAGCCAAAGATGAAGCGGATGCAGGTATTCTGCAAGCGATCCAATTTATTAAGATGCTCCTGTGAGAGGTCAAGATAACAAATGTCGGCGTAGTCTAGAAGCGGGAAGAGAAGGGAGTTGACGAGGGATTTCTTCACGTTAATTGGGAGAAAGTTTTTCAGACGGAGTAAGGAGTGAAGGGAAGCATAGAATTTTTGCGATACCGCCTTAATCTGCGCATCCCAACAGAGCTTCTGATCGATGATGAGGCCGAGATCAGTTACTGCTGGCAAGAATGGTATAGGGCACCCATTAAAAACCAACGGATTGAGAGAAGCAGAATCCACCTTGGAAAGTTGCCTCGAGCTCCCAACTATGATCGCCTGGCATTTAGAGGGGTTTACGGCCATTTTTATTGCCATTTCCATTTTTATTTCCCTTTGTATTTCCATTTCCATTTGTATTTGTATTTCCATTAATATTTGTATGTTGTGTGGTGCGCGCAGACCGCGCGGCGGTGTCCCGCGTGTGGGCGGCGCGTGCCGCCGGGTGGCGCGCGCTGCTGCCGCGCCGCGTGGCGCGCGCCGCTCTGCTGCTGCTCATGAACCTCGTCAACTGGGCGCTCGCCATATTCGGGTGAGACGCTGCTGTACTCTTATACTCCTATTACCAGGTGCAATGTAGCGTGTTGTCGTCGTTGGTATTGCAAAATATCACATGGTGGTAGGTAGATAGGTAGGCCGGTAGGTAAATAATTTATTTTCACTTAGAGATACATACACATAAGGCATCACATAAAAAATTTGATTACAATAAATAGTTTAGGTATAAGAAAGAGTGGTTCGTCCCTTTATGTTCGGATAATACAAGCAATAACCCGAATGTTATTCGTACCAATCCTAGAACGGCTGCGAGTGTGCCTGGGTGTCGTGAAGTGAATGCGGAATATTCATTGCAACTTGTTCCGACTGTCAACCATCACCTTCGGCTGCGCCTCGGCTCGGGTAGACATTTGTCGGAACTGTTCGCAATGACAGCCTTTCCGCACTCATAATGAAATATGCGCTCGTGGAAGCGTTCGTGGCCTCGAACCGAGTGATTGGAATCAATCACTCGAGTTAAGCAACAACAGGCGCGGTCAGGTGCTGGATTGGTAACTGTCCCGTGACTACCGTTAATGTCATTTTTCCAAGCGCTTCCGTGATTCGCAAGGCACGATAAGCCGTGGGGGGCCGCTGTCATATAATGGCAGTCGTTAAGCCATGTCAGAGGCCTTATAGGCGGCTTAATAACTTCTGACAGTAAGGCCCGCCACTGTCTTACAATCCTCCACCAACCCGGACTCAGCCCCGTGGTGGAGTATGGCCTAACCTTCCTGCAATTCAGGAAGAGGTCCGTGCCCCAGCAGTGGGGACATACAGGGTTGCAATCGCACTCGTAATAATACTACATTATGCATAGGCAGCGAAATAGTCAATTGCAGGCAGAGTGATAACTTCAATGATACGAGACAGGCAATTGCCATTTCGGCCGAGGCATATATAGTTCTTTGCTTTAAAAAATGCAAGGAAATAAAAAAGAGTCGTTGTTATTAACGAAATAAAGCCATTTTTTTATTTTTATTTAACAGTTTGCGCCGAAAGGTAAACGCATCTGCGGCTATACAGCCACGAGAACGCAATATGTACCATAGGGGTGAATTTCCCGGAACTAAAAATTGCGTGGCACCAATGAAATTGGTAATAAAAAAGAAAGTGTTAATGTTCTAAAATTTTTTTACGGTTAGATGATATGGTAATCTATGTGTAGCACTAAACATTTTGTCAATAACAATAATGGATACTCCAAAAAAAAAAATTAAATCCCGAAATCTTTCATTGCCATGTTTGTCCGCACGTCACCTTGTTGTGTATTATTCTTTATTGATAAACATCTATTGGTTCTTTGTACTAAAAACTAATTTTATTTGATACATTAATAGTCAAAGTATTGTTACGAAATACATTTATTGAAATATTTACACAGTACAACGAATGGTTAATAAAAATGTATCTGTCCCAGAACTACCGTTAATCGCCGTGTCCTAATCATGTTCAAGTATATTGTTTTACCTAACGACTTGTTTCCCATCCCCGGTGCGCGAAACGTTTGTGTTTAATGCCGCCTAAGTGCTCGTCGCAGAAGGACGTACGCACGTGCCTGCGTTTTCGCGATATTCGTTAAGTCAATATTTTTTTTTGTTGCTGGACATTTTTTCTTTCATTGCCGTGGATAGGTATAATAATAATAATAATATTGGCCTTTTTGCATCTACTTAATGAGATGATTTATACAGCGTCCAGTGGTATCTTAACTCACACTAGATGGGTGAAGGGACCACTCCGACGCTGTAGTGCCTGGGACATGGTTTTATAGATGGTGTAGGCTTGCCCAGCACCTATACCACCCTGACAGCTTAGTCGGCCTAGCCCACAGGAAAGACTAGTCAATACGTGCGGAGCCAACCAAGCCGCGGGTTTCCTCACGATGTTTTCCTTCACCGTTAGCGTGTGGTATTGCGACTACAAATTCGCAAATGTACGTAACTTTGAAATTAAACAAAGTCATTGGTACATGCCTGCACTCGGGATCGAACCTGGGGCTCCTGGGATAGGTATAACTTCTATTTAAATTAAGATTGTCATCTTAAGTAAACATTCGATAGAACGCTATTTCTCTTATGATTATTTGTCAAGTGTTTATTTTGTCGAATGGTTAATAGACTTTTTTGTTATTTCTATTTATTGCCTCGATTTTCATCACCGTGTTTTCATTGCTGTGGTTTCCGTGGTCGAAATTTGCTATGGTAATGAAAAAAAAGACACATCAATGAAAGAAAATTAATTGCCATGCTTTATAAAACAAATTATTTTCATTGCCGTGGCCAAGTATTTCATTTCCGTGACTTTTGTTTTCATCGCCATGTTATGATTAGGTAAAGAAAATGTATTTTATCATCTTTTGGTAACATTTAGTACTTTATCAATCGTATAATACACCCTCACAAACGAACGCACCAGCACATACTGCAGTCTGATTTTAATAATGGATTGTTTATTTTTAAGATGCCAAGATGCCCAAACCAAATTATCTGAGGAGGAGAGAAAGGAGAGAAAAAGATTGGCTGAAAAAAAAGACGTCAAAAATTAAGAAACGACCCATATCTGGGTTTGCATTTCCCTCTCGGAGAAATAAAATATGTTTTCATTTCCGTGGGTTGATTCTTTCATTCCTATGGCACAGTTATTTCATTGCCGTGGACGCTTGTTTCATTGCCGTGCACTCATGTTTCATCGCCGTGGCACGAAATTTTTAGACCAGTTTATCTTGCTAATTTTTTAAGTTATCAGATAGATACTAAGCAAGAGTACATACATTATCATAAACAACAATAAAAGAGTTTTGTTTTGTAAAAAAACCCTAAGATAAAAAAGTACATGGAAATGAAGATTTTATAAGACCTGTCGAAATTCACTCATAGATGAAAGAGTTCTAAATTCAAACGGCACACCGTTTCATACAACATTGCCGGTGCGCTCTTCGTTCCAAATTCAAGGAATGCGCCGGGAAGTGATTTTGGCGTTTGTTTTTGCTTCGCGTGTTCTTTCTTCAAAAGTAATGATAATAATTCCGCGCATGTTTGAGAAAAATACACACATCTATTGGCCCACCTTAGAGTTTAGGTTTCGATGGCCCCTACCTAAATATGATTGCTAGACTGGACAAAAACTATCGATGCAGTTTTAAACCTGATACATTTTACATAGACCTGGTTCAAAACTGCATAAAAACTTTTTGCTCGACCTAATATAAATTTTAGCTAGGACTAAACGAAATTGAATATGCAAGGTGTGCCAATAGATGTGTCCAGAAGTGTATATCCTCGCAGCCTGTACCGGCACAACGCTGACTTCGCGCGGCACCTGCTGCTTGTTCTGCTGACCAACACGCTGCTCTACTCGCTCGTATACATCGCGTGCAAGCGGCTGCAGCGCGAGCGGCTCTCCCCACGGTGCATTGCTTTGCTGGTGCTGGCCACGGGGTGCTGGGTCGCGGCCGCCGCCTTCTTCTTGGACGGGAAGAGTAAATGGCGGGTGAGTGACTGCCTTCGCTTCTTAGCTGATGTTGGAGCCCAAAAGGACGTAACCCTCTGATTAACCCCCTAAATTCAATTGTCAGCTTGTCAGTCAAGGGAATCCCATCTAGTAATATCAATGTTGGCAACTCTTTAGTAAAAAACATACCATAAATAGTTTTTTATTTTTTTCTAGTTAAAAGTATAAAGAGATTTTTTTATGTGTTTTCTACGTGTTTAAAACAAATTAGTTTTAATCATGTTTTAAACGTGATACATACTTTTACATACATACATATATAACCTCACGCCTGTATCCCAGAGGGGTAGGCAGAGACCAGGGACTGCCACTTGCCACGATCCTGACAGATCACCTTCGCTTCATCAACGTTCATAAGTCGTTGCATGCACGCACGCCGGTTCCGGGTACTTTTTATCTCTCCCTTTGCTAATACATCCCCTATTTGGTCGATGTAAGTCCGTCTGGGACGTCCCTTACCAGCCCTTCCCCTCACATTCGCAATATATATTTGTTTCGTCAATCTTTCTTCCTTCATTCTCTCCACATGTCCAAACCAACGCAACATTCCTTTCTCAATTCTAGTCACTACATCCTCTTTCAGTCCACAACGTTCTCTAATCAGACTATTGCGTATCCTGTCATTCAAAGTAACACTACACATACTTCTCAAGGACCTCATTTCAACTGCATTAATTCTACTTTCTTGCTTCTTCTGATACATACTTTAGTAGTGTTTAAAGCATTTATTTTAAACGTATGTTTAAAACAAATTTAATGCTTTAAACATTGCCAACCCTGGCTGTGCGTGCAGGAGACCCCGGCACACTCCCGTGCGCACAACGCGCCGTGCCTGGCGCTCGGCTACGATTCGCACGACCTCTGGCACGCCGCCTCCGCCGCCGCGCTGTACTTCAGCTTCAACCTGCTGCTACACATTGACGACCCGCTCAACGACACGCCCAGGCAGCTCATCGCTGTGTTCTAGAACCGGCGCCGCTGTGTATGATCTGTCTAAGGTTTCCTGGAGCATAAGACAGTCTCATGACACTGGAAAATCGCGAGGGTAAACTAAGTAATTATGTAGAAAGTTACCAAACTAAACTCAAATTACGGATAAAAAGGGAGAGGCTGTAATAAAATCTCATCCATTTTTGAAATTATTAATTCTGTCGGTACCTATAATGGCGTGACGTGAAATGGCAAAAGTGTTAAATGAAGAATCTGCCATGGCGACACAACGACCTCTGGCACGCCGCCTCCGCCGCCGCGCTGTACCTCAGCTTCAACCTGCTGCTACACATTGACGACCCGCTCAATGACACGCCCAGGCAGCTCATCGCTGTGTTCTAGAGCCGGCGTCTAAGGTTTCCTGTAACACAAGACAGTCTCATGACACTGGCAAAGCGAAGTCAGTCTCTAAGTACGTGGTAGATTAAGAAATTGTGTAGTAAGTTACTAAATAGAGTTCAAATGATGGAACAAAAATGCAATTATGAATTATGTCAGCGTCACGTGAAATAGCGTAAATCTGCCACGGCGTTTAGATAGGCAAATAAAAGTCTAATTCGGGACACAAGGTCCTGTGGCACGCCGCCGCTCACTTTACTTTTCTACTCAGCTTCAACCTGCTGCTGCACATCGACTAAGGTTTCCTGTGACATAAGACAGTCTCGTGACACTGGCGTAGCGAGGTCACTTTCTAAGTACGTGGTAGACTAAGAAATTGGGTAGTAAGTTACTAAATGGTGTTCAAATGATGGATAGAAAGGGAGCGGATATAGTAAATTCTCGTCCATTTTTTGAAATTATAAATTCCGTCTGTTTCCTGTATACAGTCTCATGCCACTGGAAAAGCGAAGTCAGTTTGTAAGTACGTGGTAGACTAAGAAATTGTGTAGTAAGTTACTAAATATAGCTTAAATGTTGGATAAAAAGGGAGCGGCTATAAAAAAATCTCGTCCATTTTTGACATTATAAATTCTGTCAGTACATATATGGCGTGACGTAAAATGGCAAAAATTTTAAATGAAGAATCTGCCACGTCGACACAACGACCTCTGGCACGCCGCCTCCACCGCCGCGCTATACCTCTGCTTCAACCTGCTGCTGCATATTGACTACCCGCTCAGCGACAGGGCCAGGCAGGTCATTGCCGTGTTCTAAAACCGGCGCCGCTGTGTATGATCTGTCTAAGGTTTCCTGTAACATAAGACAGTCTCATGACGAGGGACAAGCGAGAGAGAAATACGTCAGGTATACTAAGTACGTGATAGACTAAGAAATTTGATAGAAAATCATTAAACTAAGCTCAAATGATGGGTGGAAAGGGAGTGGTTAGCAAAAAAAATCTCTTCCATTTGTAAAATTATAAATTCTGACAATATGACGTGAAATATCAAAAGTTGTAAATGAAGAAAAGTAGAACCGGCGTCGGTGTGTATGATCTCTGTAAGGTTTACTGTATCATAAGACAGTCTCATGACACGGTTACAAGCGAGGGAGAACTACGTCAAGTAAACTATTATAGATTGTAGACTAAGAGAAGGTTTTAAAGTAAGGAATTGTATAAAAATTATTGAACTAAGCTCAAATTATGGATGAAAAGAGAATCGTTAGTAAAAAATCTTTGGAATTATGAATTCTGTCAGTGTGACGTGAAATAGCGTAATTTTTAAATAAATAATCTGCCACTGCGTGATGTGTGTCTCTCACGATAAATGAACTATACCTAATTGTGTACCTAAGGCAATCTTATGACACAAATAAAGCAAAGCTAGAAATCTGTCCAGTAAGGTAATAGGAAGTAGAATAGGTATTTATAAGCTTAGAATTTTTTCGAAAAGATCTCGCACATTTTTATCAGTGCCAACTAGCGTTTGATGGCAAGGCTCGTGTGTCATGTATGTCAAGATAGCGTAGTTTTGCAATGGGAAATCTGGCGTTTAGATAGCGAATATCTCCACTACGAAACGACCTCCACTACTAAAGTTTACCTTACCTTCAACTATCATATAAACATCCTTTAAAGACACGCCGAGATGGCTTTATCTATTTATTTACATGAATATTATAAAATTACACCAAAGCGTTACAATATTATATCAGAGCACTACCTTTCATACATCTTCTAGCATTCTCTTACATACCATTACCAGACTTGCTGTGTGGTGTCGGCCTAGAGAATAGCACCAACCCAATTCTTCCCGCGGGTGTCGTAAAAGGCGACTAAGGGACACAAACCGGGGGGTGGGCAGCAGCGCCCCCTGCAGTACAATTCCACCGAACTGTGATCCCCAACCCGCATGCCCAGCGTGGGGATTATGGGCACTACCCCCTAATATAGCACAACGTGGCGCTCTTTAGGGGAGGGCTATGTCCAGCAGTGGACTATAGTATAGCTTGACGACGACGACCACACTTTCAATCCCATTTTTGAGCATCTACGCTCCAAAATAAAAAATCCTATTCGTGAAAAGACACATGCATGCTTGGCATGTGTTGGCGGCGACCTCTGCTGGGCAGATCTCGTTTTGATAATATTGATGTATGTAAGACAGACTTCTTCAGGCTATATTAGTCCACTGCAAACGTAGTGATTATATTCTCTGTGTCCATTGCTGGGCATAGCCCACTCCTTATGAGCGCCATAGCGCAAGGTTGCGCCATCATTGGGGGGTAATGCCCATAATCCCCACGCTGGGCATGCGGGTTGGGGATCGCAGTTTGGTGGAATTGTACTGCAGGGAGCGCTGCTGCCCACCCTCCCGGTTTGTGTCCCTTAGTCGCCTTTTACGACACCCGCGGGAAGAATTTGGGTTGGTGCTATTCTCTAGGCCGACACCACACAGCAAAGACAGACTTATGATGACACAAAATAGGTTATGTATGTAATGTGTAGTAGATTAAGTGATTTTATGCAAAAACAATTTAATATAGAATTGTAGACTTTTAGTCCGGATCTACTTACGGGTGTTGTTAGGTATATCGGAAGAGTCCGACCAGGTTTCGCTCCGATTCGCAGAGCTTAATCATGGTGAGCAGAGACGGAGCTCGCGTCGTCGGTTGCTCTGTGGTCGGACTCTTCCGATATAACAACACCCGTAAGTAGATCCGGACTAAAAGTTTACAATGTGTTGTGCTTACGAAAGTTTTAGTAGTTCAAAAAACAATGTATTGTAAATGATAGTAGCGAATTAAGACAGGACAAGCCGACAGCATCCGGCGAAATAAAATAAAAAGAGGAATAAAATATTTAGGAACTATGTACGTATTTATAACTGTATGAGTATCGCGAATCATCAAGAAATTGAAATATTTAGGAGCATTTTGTTTTTATTGATCAGAAGATACCTTTTATAACTCCTTACCGTTGAATGGAACTTACTTTAAATTTTAATTAGTACTTTAACTTTTTATATTCTTTTTTTTAAATGCACTAACACGTGCTACTGTGCGTTCACATTAACTTGACGCGTGAGAGAATTGGTAACAAGGACATAACATGTGAATTAGCTTTTGGACCTAATCGGAAAATGGTAAAACAAGCCCTCAATCCTTTTATTTTCCCCAAGTAATGGGAATGATTTCTTATTTAACATGGTAACAGTAAACATCTCAGTGCTACCAATTCTCTCACGCGTCAAGTTAATGTGAACGCACTGTAATCCTCTTAGCCTCTAAATAGGTTTTTAAAACTTTAACTTTTTATTATTAAGTTGTATTGGACTTGTTCTAGAAATAAATAATTATAATTTTAACATAAAGTGATGCATGAATGGTGTCACAAGTATTCAATCATCACTATATTTAATAATAATAGTCTTGACGGTGGATCATTTTCATCGTCACCATTATCATCGTAAGAAATATTTCAGTAATCAGGCAATAGGTTGTAACTGTGCAAACCTCTTTACACCATTTTTTTATATTTCTATTATATTTTTTTTTTTTGAAAAAAAATTATTTTTGAAAAGGGTCGTCCCAGGCGGACATTCATCGACCGGATAGGGGAAAAATAAAGGGAAAGATAAAAAGTACCCGGAACCTTCGTGCGTGCATGCAACGACTTATGAACGTTGATGAAGCGAAGGTGATCTGCCAGGATCGTGGCAAGTGGCAGCCCCTGGTCTGTGCCTACCCCTCTGGGATACAGGCGTGAGGTTATGTATGTATGAAAAATTTAAATATAAATATGAAAAATGGTGTAAAAAGGTTTGCACTGTCTGCCCACCTAGAAATATGACGGTGGTGGATGTCTTGACATTATTGACATTATTAGTGAATAACGTAACTACGTTGCAGTGCCCTTACAGGGCTCATGTTGAGAACTACTATTTATATTAAGAGCCAAATGTACCACATGAAGCAATAAACGATTGCACTTGAACTTGAATCTTGTGACACCCAGGTAGACATATGAATGTAACGCCATTTAAGATAAGTACCATGCTCATTTAGCTTAGAATTAACCATGTTATAAAAACTTCTAAAAAATAAAACTTCCTTTTATACCTACACTTCTAAAATGTAGTTTAAAAAGTAAAGTATTTTAACTGCATTTGAGCAGTGTTTTAAGGAATTACTGTGCATTAGTCGCGCATTTGTATTACGCAGTGAGACAAAATTGTAGTCAGACTTACATTTTAAGCTTGGTCGTACATTTAACGTAAGGAGCTTTGTTACCTACTCATGCTTTTTAATAAAAATATATAATATTTTACTAATAACTATCGTTTTATTTTACAAACTATATCAGAGGGGCGGTTGTCTAGTTCAACTATCAATTAATAGTAGATTATGCATTAAGGGAATAAAACCATGTATTACGTCATGGGCGGTATATTGAACCCTGAGCGGAGCGAAGGACTCCGAGTTAACTCCCGAGCGCAGCGAGGGAGTTAAATTTTAACTCCTGAGCGAAGCGAGGGAGTTATGTAGAGTCCTGAGTGAAGCCAGGGGTTCATACCGCCCGAGACTAGACATGGTTTATTCCAGAGGTGAATACTCTACTTTTCACACCATCTGGGAGACAATAAAAAGTTTAAATTCGTATTTGCAATTCGCGCCTTTTTTTCTTTTTTTTATTGGTGTTTCGCGCGGTCACACGACACAGTAGTTCAGAAAAAAAAGAAAAAAGGGGTGAGTTTCGAACAACAATTCGAATTTCGAATTGCAATGCGGGGCTTCTTCATAGTTTTCATGCGAATTTTGACATTCTAAATTCAAATCACTTTATTCCCTAGGGAAATTCTTCATTATTATTGCCCTCGATAGACAAGGCTATGCTTTACGATGATATTTGACGGTACGTAATAAGGCATTGTCGAGCAGGAGGTGTGAAAAGATAATAACTACCCGCCTTGAGGGTTGTGCGTTTAGGCGCTCGTGGCCTAGTCGAACCCGAGTGATTGGAATCAATCGGCGCGGTCAGGTGCGGCTTGGGTGACCGTCCCGTGACTACCGCTAGTGGCATTTTTTCGAGCGTTTCCGTGCTTTGTAAGGCACGTGAAGCCCTTGGTGCCGGCTGTCATGTAATGGCAGTCGTTAAGCCGTGTCAGAGGCCTTATGGGCGGCTTGATAACTTCTGAAGAAGAAGAAAAAACATTATAGCCACAGTACACACGCCACAATAACAAAGCAAACTTAATAAAAAAAGAAAAGAACACTAAAGGTTACGGCGTGTCACTGCCGCTATAAACGGCAACTGACTCAGCATATGCTGATGGGCAAGCCTTCAGCGCTGATTTTCAGTCAGTGCCAGGACAGTAAGCATCTGACAGTAAGGCCCTCTCTACAATCCTTCACTGATCCGGACTTGGGGACATACAAGGGTTGATAACAATTTTAAAAACTATTTAGAGGCTAAAAGTTCCACCCATGCCGGGTATCGAACCCGCGCGACTTCTGGCTAACCGTGCCAGCGCTCACCCAACTGAGCTAATGGGCGACCGGTACCGGTTACCGGCATCAGAGAAATTTCGAACCTCTACAATACTCTCTGTATTACGTACAGGCAGCAACATCTGGCTGAAGTAATTTGCATCACTTGAAGCCCCGGGTACCTTACTTTGCAGTTAGGTATTACATCGGAATGAGACGGGTCGAATTAGTACGGGTTAGTGCACTAAAAAGAATGTAGGTAATAAATGTAAATTGTTATTTCTCGTAGACTATCTAGATGTTTCTTCAGGAAAACGTCGGCCTTTGGCCTTTATTCATGTTTTTTCAAACTTGTAGGTAAGTACATATACATCAAATAGCGATAAGACCGCCAATTGCATAACATTTCTTTTAAGAAATGATGGTTGTCTTCTTTTTCTGGTTGTGCAATAAAGTGTTCTCTATAATATATCTATCTATCGTCATCAGCCCACCGTTGTCCACTGCTAGATATAGGACTTTCCCCCAGATGCCATCTCTCACGCTCCCGTGCCATCCGTGTACATATTTACATATTAGTTTTTTTATTATTAAAGTTTCTATTACTGGTTACAACCAGTTTAGATTGAGTGACATCGGAGCATTGCTGGCCGGAGTGAGATAGGCTGGCTGGAGTAAACAAACAGCTCCACTACGTACAATGGCCCAATAATGAGGCTAAGTACGGAAATCTCAGGTCTAACTAACTATTACTGTTTACAAAATAAATAAAATGCATTTTTAGTACCCCACCCTCCAAATGACCCGGCTAAGTGTGTTTTGACCCTAATAAAGGGTGTTGTGTCTGTCGATGGCCCAGTGGCCCAGTTGTGGGCGCATGCGCGCTGCAGAGTGAATGAGCGCGCCCGGCCGGGGTGGCCCGTGGTCCCGGGTAAACCTTAAGCGGCTTTGAGGAGAAAAGCAGGTAGTGTGTTGGTGTTTGTTACTAAACTCCCGCTTGGATTGTTATCCGCTTTATACAAGAACTGAAAAACAAAATACGATGTGTGGGTCTATAACTCATTTGGGTTTGAGCATCGTGATGAGGGAAGTGTCTGAAGAATCTGGATAGGTAAATGGAAATTTTAGCATGGCAACACCGAATAGTTTTTTCGCGATAATAAAAATGGCCGTCACGTATTGTCAAAACTTCGATGAGCGATTTATGTACGACAGTGAAAAAGCGCGATAATTTCCACGAAATAAGTCGAAACAGTGATTTGCCGATCCAGTGCTGTGTTAAGTGATTGTGGCGTGTTGTGGTGCGGAAATTTCGTCCAGAATTCTCCATGGTTTCCGGAAATAGAGCTCTAAACTCGTCCCTGGGCTGCTAATGCATAGTGAGTATTTTTCGTCACATTTATGACCTTTCTGCTTAATATCTACCTCGTGCACGTCCGTCTGACGCTGCAGTGACTCCTTGGCGTGCGTCACGCGTCGCTACTGCCGCATTTCACAACATAAACGCCGTTTTCCTGACTCAACACTCAGGGTCTGCAATATTTTGAGCTCGAAAATCACGAATCTCTCATTTCCTTGCAAATAATAAACAAGTCCGGTCAGCAATCTCACGTAATTAAGCGTACAGTTGCAGTTGCACGTCGATTTGAGCCGTTGATTAACATATTAGGGCTCAATTTTACTCGGTCGTGTTATAGGGTTTATGTCAGGTTCCCCAAATAGATAATTTTTTGCGAAACTCTGCAAGCGATTCTGCCTCTTCGCGTCTTGTTCCAAGTGCGAATATTGTCTGCGCCCTGTTATCAGATGGTACCACCGATCATAAACACCGCTAAAAGTGCAGTTGTCTTCACAATAATGTTTATAATTTCGTATAAACCCCATCCGCTTCAATGTTCACTCATTGTTGTATATCGGTAAGTCATTGTTTAACTTTATCTAACTAATTGTAGAGAAAACTGTGTGGAACCTAGCCTGGCCTGGATGGCCAGACTTAAGTATTCTGCACTTAGCCTCTATATTTGACTATTGTACTTATTCTTACTTACGTAGCTTACTCCGGCCAATGAAGTATTATATATTATACTAGGCTAGAATTATACTAGTAGAATTATATTATACTATTGATGAGATAACTTTATAGATTTGCAATAGTGCAGTCGAATTTCCAATGACAACACTTCATTAGGTATCATTCTTCATCCTTTTTCAAATAGTTCATATTATATATTATTTCGAAGAGGGATAAGAACAGTTGCAGTTAATTGTTGCAACAATTATTTCTAAGTTAAAAATATAACATCAATTTGCACGTTTGCAACTTCTCATGTGGCATCCACCGGTACTAGTGCGGGCGCCGCGGCTGAATTTGCTGCCAATGAAACATGCAAAAAATATAGTCAGCTCCTGAGAAGGTTTATGTTTGTACCACTCTTACTGGCTATTGAGGCGACCGGAGTTTGGTGTATGCCGGGCAAAGCCTTTATTTGGGGTTAGGGTGTTTGAGGGACCGCAGCTTGGGCTGTCGCTCTGTGGCATATGGGAGCATGGCAGTGACAAAAATTATGCTTTCACTTAGTTTTTATATGGACTTTCAAAATATTACCCATTTGTCACAATAACTTTCAAGAGATGAACTTGAAACTCACAAGATACCACTTCTTTAAATAATCTAGGTATCAAATCCTCTCCCCTTTCCTTAAGCAACTTTCGGTCATAAGGTTGCCTGGAAGAAATTGCTTTTTAGCAGTAAGGCCGCCAATTATACTCTGTATCTTTGTGTTTTATACGAGCTCTGGTGTACAATAAAGAATATTCTTACCTTATCAAATCTAAATGATAATTCTGAGTTTTTATAGTGGCACAAAATGAAATGAAATGAGCCTTTATTTCCAAATTGAATATTTACATATTTAAAAGATTTAAATTAAAATAAATTATTTAGACATTAATAACATGCTATACTAATGATCATATAAAATTAGTGGCACAAAATATTGAAATCAAATTCGAACCTGCAACCTCTGGCTATCTGGTACGGATAGCCAGAGGTTGCGGGTTCGAATCCCGGCATGGGTGAAATTTTTAGCCTCTAAATAGGTTTTTAAATTTGTTCCTTAGCACGGGTTAGTGCATTAAAAATAAAAATAGTGTAATAAAATTATTATTTGACTTTTTATGAAAACTCACTCCAAAGTCAGTAAAGCAGGTCACTGTTGTTTACTGAAGCGTTTCCTGTTTCCTTCTTGGCAAGGTTACAGTCTTGATTTAGATTATACGGCAGTCTTTGTGATTATTTAATAACTTATATTTGGACTGTGTGGTCTTCAGCCCTCCTTATTTAGAACTCGATGTGAAGGTAAATTGTACCGTTGCTCGCAATTTAATTTGGAAATTATTCATATCACATCTGGTAGTAGTTTGGACAAATGTTTGCATCAAGGTAATTTGTTGTTGTTTTATTTTTTGTTATGTTTATCTCAGTAGACTGATATGATATGGTATCTTGAAATGTTAAGCTGCCAAGAGAATCTTATTACTTCACTTTGCGATTAAAATAGGTATTTAAAAAATATAAAATCATAACATTGACTTTGTATTGACGTCCTATTTCCTAAGTTGTGTACTTTTGCGAAGTGATCGTAGCAATACCACTCGCGAATTGTGAAGGAAAACGTCGTGAGGAAACCTGGATGTCTGAGGTGTTCCATTACCTCAGCACTTCAAATTACCAATCTCCGGTGGGCACGCGTGTTAATTAAGCCCGTGGAGGGGGATTGTAAGACAGTGGCGGGCCTTGCTGTCAGAAGTTATGAAGCCACCCATAAGGCCTCTGACATGGCTTAACGACTGCCATCACATGACAGCTGGCACCAACGGCTTAACGTGCCTTGCGAAGCACGGAAGCGCTCGTAAAAATGCCATTAGCGGTAGTCACGGGACGGTCACCCATCCTGTACCTGACCGCGCCTGTTGTTGCTTAACTCAAGTGATTGATTCCAATCACTCGGTTCGCCTAGGCCACGAGCGCTTCCGTAATAATTATCTAAACTCTGTTAATTAAGGACTTTGAACAAACTAAGTTTGGAGTTTTTTGTCCATTTTTTCTCCAAAATTGTAATGTTCATTAAGCCGCAGTTTCTTCGCTATTTTGAATAAAACCTGTTCATTTAATTTCATTTGGTTCATGACCTTTGTACAGCCACCACCGTTGGCTATAAACATTGGCTGCTGGTACAGCGTCAAGATGTGTCTGTTGCAGATGTGATGGTGGTGTGATGTGGGCGTGGGGCGCGTGGGGCGGCGCGGGGTGCGGGGCGCTGCTGCTGGCGCTGCTGCTTGCTCGCCGCTGCCGCGCTCGGGACTCTCCCGCGCTCTATCCATTGCAGGTAATGGCCCCAGTACACAATGGCCTGTGATGGGCCATGCTTTGCCATTCACAACTGTAGGCCACGATCACTTGGTGTTTTTACACTATGGCGCATGGCTCATTGCTGTCTGGCAAACCACTTGCGATGGACGTGGAAGTAATTGCGGCCGCATCTATTTATTTATTTACTATTTTATTTATTTACAGGTATTACAGAAGTATGTACAACAACAAATTTATTAAAAAAAAGGCGCAAAATGACGGGCTCAGATTAATATAAATCAATAAACTTGAAGGTCTATTGATTTATCTTCATTGTTCCGCCATACGGACGTTTTGGGCGATTTATAATCCAAATAGTTATACAAAAAAACATCGCAACAAAAAAGTACTCTATAGACATAGAGTCAGGCCCGGTCAGCGGTCGGTGACGAACTAAACGATGGGCCACTGTGTAAACACGGATGGGCCACGCTACGCTACGATTCCTTCGAAGTGTGCCCACAAAGCCGACAACTGCCCGATTGCGCGCCACGATAGGCAATTGTCCGCCACTACACACCATTGCCCCGTGTACACAATGGCAATTGCGAGCAGTGAGCCAACATGGGCCATTGTGTACTGGGGCCATAACAGTCTAGTAGCTGCCGGTACAATCCAGCCGCTGCTGCTCTCTCTAGCTCTCACCATTGCACGTTGGGTGACCTTCAGCCTTATCATTCATTTATAACAAGGTCCAGAAGATTCGCGATCTCAGCAATCTGATCTGTGACTGTTTCACAGCCAAAATAAAACTCCGTGACGCGTAGCTTAAAATTACCTATTATCACAAACGGAGGATATTCTCGAGAGTTATATCCTGAGATATCTGTTATATCAAAATTTAAAAAGCCGACATAATTTGGCGGGACACTAATCTGTTATAGTATCTGTGACGGAATTAAAAAAAATTAATAATCTTTTATGCTAAGATTTGAATAATAAAAATTAGTTTTTACGTTCCTCATATTCTAAATGAAAAGTAGAGTGGTTAACACGGGTAAAAGAATCAATTCCTACTCGGACTATAAATACCTCGGGAAATTATTCTTTCTAACCTCGGTTAACAATCTACTGTAGTATTTTCTAAGGTTAATTTTAGCCGAGGGTAGTAAACTAACCGTTAATGCTTTCTAAAAGACGCCTATCACCTCAGTCATCCGGGACCACGGCACCTGAAAAAGTGCCGAAACGTCGGAAAATTGTAATAATATAATAATAAGCCCTTTTATTCTGTATTAGAGAGATGAAGTTCCTTAGATTAGATTGATATGAATCTATTAGTTCAGAGAATGTCTCTTAACACAGTGTGCCTCTCGGCATAGGCCTCCTCCAACGATTTCCACTGGTCTCTTTCTTTTGCAACCCTTCTCCAGTTAGGTCCAGCTGTGATCTTTCCGAGTATGTCGTCTTCCCATCTGTGATGTTGCCTGCCTCGGTTTCTCCTGCCATCTCGTGGGTACCAATATGTCACCTCGGTGCTCCACTTCCCCTTTGTGTCCCTTAGCAAGTGGCCTGTCCATCGCCACTTTTGTTGGTCGACACGTGTAAGGACATCGGTGACTCCCGTTTTGGTTAGTAGGTCGGTGTTTCTCACCCTGTCCTGTCTTTTATGGCCTGCCATGCTTCTCTCCATGGCTCTTTGGCATCTGGCGAGTTTATCTCTATGGGTCACAGTGAGTGCCCATATTTCACAGACCATGTTTATTAGAAAAATGTAATAAACTAGTATAAATCCGTTTTAAAAAACAGTTTTAATTAAATCTACTATTGTATTTTTTGTATTTGATGAGACCCATAGTTACTTTGACTAGAAGCATTTTGTCTTGTCTCGCGTGGCTGGCACGTGCGCCCCTTTCCCCGGCAGGTGCGCGTGTGCGCGTGTGGCGCGGGCGTGCGGCGTGCGGGGCGCGCCCCCCGCGCCCGCATGCCGCGCCCCTTCCCGCTGCCGCGCCCGCGGGCGCACCTCGCGCTGCCGGGCGCGCCCGCCCCCGCCCCGCCGCCCGCCGCGCCCCGCACGCCCAATCTCAGGTAAAGTAAAAGGCGACTAACTCCTGGTTTCTCGTACACTAACAAGCCGGCATCTACTGTTAACTGATGTCAGTGGTCCAAAGTACGTACAAAAAAAATATTATACTATTTTTATTTTTAATGCACTAACCCGTGCTAAGGACAATTTTAAAAGCCTATTTAGAGGCAAAAAATTCCACCTATGCCGGGACTCGAACCCGCGACCTCTGCGTCCTGTACGTAATTCAGAGAATAGTGTAAAGAGGTTCGAAATTTCACTGATGCCGGTGAGTTGCCCATTGGCTCAGTTGGATAGAGCGCTGGCACGGATAGCCAGAGGATTCACAGTTAGTGTACGAGGAACCCGGGGGTATGGGACACAAACCGGGGGGTGGGCAGCAGCGCCCCCTGCAGTACAATTCCAACAAACTGCGATCGCCAACCCGCATGGCCAGCGTGGGGATTATGGGCGCTACCCCTCAATGATGGCACAACGTTGCGCTATGGCGTTCATTAGGGAAGGGCTATGTCCAGCAGTGGACTAATACAGCCTGAAGAAGAAGAAAGTAAAAATATTTATGCCACACCTGGCAATAAAGTGGGTTTTTCCGCACGCTGCGCGTAGGGAAAAAGCCGCTTTCTGGCCAAGTGTAGACATAAAAAGATGTACACAACACGGGAGGTAATAAAGAAAGCTCTCGATCGCATATTTACGTCCCTCGCTTGCAGCTCGGGCCGAAAACTTCTGCGATCTCGGCCTTTCTTTGTATTACCACCCTAGTTGTGTAATGTACTATTACATCTCTCATGTTCGGTAAGTAGGTTCTTATTACCTCCAAATGGGGCTTGTAGGTGACTAATTAGCGCTCTGACATAATGTAGCTAGAAAAGCCCTAGGGCGGTAAGTGATTTAAAAAAAAACACTTCTTTCTTTCAAAAAGTTCGCGTACATCTAACCATCATACTGGCAATAGACATCATGCATTCAGCCCAATGACCAAAGAGATCGCTTTGCAAGGCGGGAATAGAAAACTTTTACTTTAAAAATTTTAATTCTTGTCTTGCCGGTTTTTTTCTACGTACCTCGCAATCGAGATGTAAAGCAGAATAGTTAGCTCGTGCGCCTAAATATCTCGGGCTGCAATTGATGCCTTACAGCCCTTGCTACTAATGTACTATTATTTAAAATGACACAGTTGAATTACAAAATTTGATGCACAGAATGACAGTTCATGTTTTACTTATTTAGGTTTCGATGACAGCCCCCAAACTAGGCAGATCCTGCATCTTGGGGGCTGTTATTTTCGTTTTATTTTATTTATTGATTATTATACAATAGATAGATAGGGAACACTTTATTGCACAACCATAAAAATATTACAACCATGATTCGTAAATCTAAGTAATGTTATACGGTTGGCGGTCCCCCACTCCACCACTAGGTCACCACTTAATACTATAATAATAATAATAAATATTCATGCACATATTCCACAGATCTAGTTAGCCCTATACTAAGTACAACTAAATGACTTGTGTTATAGGTGCTAACTCCACGATAGATTTAATACAATAAATACATAGATAACATCCGCCGATCAGGCAAATAAACTCCAAAGCAAGTTTCAAGGCTAAATTCAAGGAGTTCCTTCTGGAATCCCAGAAATCGCTCTCCCAGTGAGCATTTGTTGACGTAAATTATAAATTTTATTTAGGGTTTCATCCAATTTCTATTCTAAATTATTTCTGTCATTCTTTTTTTTTTGACATTATGCTTACAATTTTAAAATATAAATAAATTATATATTAATTACATATTATTAATATTATTACATTCTTTTGACTTGCACCTATATATCTCCGGGCTCTGCACGATGATACACGACGATGTAATAATAACGTCTTTGTCACAATATGTAACACTTTCACCTGCACCTACACATCTCCGGGCTCTGCACGATGCTGTCTTACCACCGGGTACTGACAGAATAACAGCGCTGAGGTGGTCGCCCGCCGCAGCACATGCTGAGTCAGAACCTTTTTCCATTTGCCACACCCACAATGCACTGTTGATTAGTACAATATGTGTTTGTTTGTTTGATTGTTATTTTCTTAAATGCTGTCCATTCTGCTGATTTTGTATTGTTCTCGTACATGTGTGTGTGGAAATGTTAATAAATTTTTCATCTATCTATCTATCTACATCAAAGACCCGAGACAAACTAGAAAAGTTCGTTTCCTAGTTTGACCCAACTAGGGTTGATAAGGACTCCAATTCCTTGAAATGAGGAATTTCCTCATATTTTTGAGGTTCCTCTTCCTCTTACTCAAAATTGATTTAAAAAAATTGCTCCTCTTCCATATATTTTGAGAGGAATTTAATAGGAAGAAGAGTTATAAGTTTTGTTGAAACGAAATGTGTGAGGGAGAGAGGAAGTCTCCTGCATCCTCTTCCTCTTAGTCTACCAGATTCCTCATTTGAGGAATTCCTCAAAATCGATTTTAAAACATTCCTCTTCCTTATAACAAGTTCCTCATCAACCCTACTTAATACAACCCTCTGTATGACGATAATATAGACTTATTAAAAACTAGTAGCCTACCTTTCTGCTGCTCAGCGGTATAGTTAAAAAAAACTGAGTAATAATTTAACAGACACAATATACAACGACCCAGTGACAAATGTTAACCACAGAAGTAGTTACAAAATAACGTTGCAAAATACCGTTACAAAATAACTTAATAAAATAAGATAACGTAACGAAACAAAATAACGTTATACTATTTTTATTTTTAATGCACTAACCCGTGCTAAGGAACAAATTTAAAAACCTATTTAGAGGCTAAAAATTTCACCCATGCCGGGATTCGAACCCGCAACCTCTGGCTATCCGTGCCAGCGCTCTACCAATTGAGCCAATGGGCGACTCACCGGCATCAGTTAAATTTCGAACCTCTTTACACTATTCTCTGTATTACGTACAGGCAGCGACATCTGACTTAAGCAAATTGCATTACTTACAGCCCCGAAACCTAACTGCAAAGTAGGTAGTCGGGGCTGTAAGTAATGCATTTGGCAAACCCTGTCCTAACCAACGATGTATTCCCGCAGCGCCACGCGTTCGCCGTCGCTCGAGAAGGATGAGCGGGACATGTCGCCGCCCGCGGGACACGCGCCGCGCCCGGAGGAGCGAGAGGTGAGATACGGGCTGGCGGAGAGCGAGCGAGAGGTGAGATACAGGCTAGCGGAGAGGGAGCGAGAGGTGAGATACAGGCTAGCGGAGAGGGAGCGAGAGGTGAGATACAGGCTAGCGGAGAGCGAGCGACAGGTGAGATACAGGCGAGAGGAGAGCGAGCGAGAGGTGAGATACAGGCTAGCGGAGAGCGAGCGAGAGGTGAGATACAGGCTAGCGGAGAGCGAGCGAGAGGTGAGATAAAGGCTAGCGGAGAGGGAGGGAGAGGTGAGATACAGGCTAGCGGAGAGGGAGGGAGAGGTGAAATACAGGCTAGCGGAGAGTGAGCGAGAGGTGAGATACAGGCTAGCGGAGAGGGAGCGAGAGGTGAGATACAGGCTAGCGGAGAGCGAGCGACAGGTGAGATACAGGCTAGCGGAGAGCGAGCGAGAGGTGAGATACAGGCTAGCGGAGAGCGAGCGAGAGGTGAGATAAAGGCTAGCGGAGAGGGAGCGAGAGGTGTTTTTAATGGCAATCATGAAATCTTATTAGGTTTACGTATGGCAATTGATGTATTTGGTTTTAAGATGATTTGAGAAAAGATGGTCAGAGTGGAGTTTTTTTTCTGCTGCCTTTTTCTCCAATACAATACCGCCCTAAGGCAGCGTCTTACATTGTACATTGACATTCAGCAAACAGAATTAGAATTAGAATATTTATTTATTGGGCAAAAACATTAGTACACAGCTTTTACAAAATGGTTTTACTTAATGCTATATACAAAATTAACGATTAGCTTCTGACGCTGTGCTAGGTTAAAAACCTGTGTTACAGCAATCAGTGCCAATTCCCCACCGAAGTGACAATGTTAATTTAAGTTCGGATTGTACAGACAATTAGTTTCACTTAACATACAAATTTTAATAATTTTACTCATGTAAAGAATATTATATAATTATATATGTACTATATAACCCAGGAACCATGTATATAATTATGTCCTAGGATTAAATTACCTTAAATTAGTATATTTGTATAAAAGTAGGTGGATAGGTGTAGTGTAGTTGGTGAGTGTATTCCTCTTTTTGTGTGGTGTATGTGAGTGAGTGTGTAAGTAGTGTTATGAATGAGTGTGTGTAAGAGGATGTGTTTAAAGAATAATTTTACTTTTAGTAATAGAATAGTGGGATATTTGCATTTAAGGGTTACTTAAGAATACAGAGTAGGTTTTCAGTTTCATCATATGTCAGATGCTGTAGGAATTTCATAACTTCGTGTTTGCACTCTGTGCTGCTTTTATGATAGATGTTGATTTGTTTGTTTACTTTGTTGTAAATATGAGGTCCTAAGAATTCGGTAAACCTTTGACTAAAAGTAGTATAAAAGCGGCGCTCATATTCACAAACCCTGTCATTTCTTCGTTTGGACATGATGTTTGGGTCGAAGGTAATTTTTTTATGTTGCTTTAGTGTAATATCTAGTAAAAACAGTTGGCGGACTGACAGAACCTCGCAAAACTCATACAATTTGGTAGTTGGGTATCGAAAACATTTAAAGGTACAGACCTTCAAGACTGCTCTTTGAGCTATTTCAAGTTTTTTAAGACTTGTCTTGGATGTAAATTCTTTACGTTGAAATAAATTGATTTGAATTTTGAATTTGAATTTGTTACGGGCTAGCGTAAAGGGAGAGGACGGGTTAGCGTGTAGGGAGCGAGAAGTGACTTAAGGGTGTTTACATATGCGTTTGCATAGCTTGCATGTTTAAAAAAAAAAGTAAAAAAAAAATAACTTTAATTTTTTTTTAAGGCTACTGACAACACAATGGATCTCTGATTCATCCAATATAAATGTTTTGTTATTGTTATAAAGAGCGAGAAGTGTGATGTGTACTGGCATATAGGGAGCGAGAGGTGTGATACGGGGTTGCATATATCGTCCAAAAAGAAAAAATATAGAAGGGAGAAATAATAACTAAATAAATAAGTAATAATACGATAATGTATTGCCTTGTTCCAGGTGCAAGCATCTCCGCGGGCCTTCGACACGTCCCGCTTCGACTTCCCCGCTCCCCCCACCGCCTCCCCCCGCTACTTCACCCCCCCGGAGACCGGCTCGCCCTCCCCGCGCTCCCCCCGTTCCCCCCGTTCCGTCTACTACGACACCGTGCGATCCCCCAAGTTCTTCGCCGAGGGGGGGGCGGCCCCCCCGTCCCCCCGTCCGCCCCCGCTCCAGCGCAACCGCCACGTTGGCTCCCCCCGATCCCCTAAAACACCCAGGAGTCCTCGACAGTACAATAAAGAGAATTACTTTACTTTTGAACCCCCACCTAATTCGCGGCCTCCCTTGTATAGGGGAAGGAATTCCATAGAAAGGGAGAGATTCACCCCCCCTGTCGATAAAGAGGTGAAAAAGTACAGGCGACACAACAGCTGCGAGGCTAACTACAAAAACTTAGAGAATGCAACCAAGACCGACAACAATAACAGAGATGTTGAATCGGAACTAAACAAGAACGTCCAAATGGATACACATGATCAGGACGTGGTCGATTGCTGCGCGAAACTCACCTCTGTGCACATAGAAACAGAGGTCGACAGCGAGAAACAGGAGCTTTTACCTCCAAACTCCGCCCAAGCCAGACGGCAGCGGTTAAAATCTATCTCTCTCGACTCGGACAACGCTAGACTCATTGAGCAAAATCTGGGGCTACCGATCGCTAAACAAATCAAAGATCAGATGAACGAAGCCTACAAACAGGATACATCGGCATCCTGCGAAAGTGTGGACAGATCGCAGAAGTCTCCGGACGGACCAGTGTTCAAGTTCGACGAGGAAAAACGAACAGACGAAGCTCAGAAATCCCCTGATTTAAAACAGAAAAAGTCACTACGACAGAGCTCAGATACTCAGTCGTTTATAGACATGCCCAGGTTCTCGCCAAAGGAGTTTGAGATTACCGTAACATCCGAAGATGGGGCGACATCGTCAGCCGATGTCCAGTGCAAGAAAAAGGGCAGCAAAAATCTAAGGAACCTCACTATAGATTTAACTAAGCGGGACAGCGATCTCGAAAAGGAATTGCTCGAGTTCGAAAAGCTGTACACGGATTCCGAAGAGAAAAAAGTGAAAACGCCGACGTTGAAAGTGAAAGCCACCAGTCTGGACTCCTCCGAGACAGTTAACCTCTCGCTTCCGCAAAAGAAAACGCTGGATGTACCGCAGAACTCTATCTCAGTACCCAACACGCCTAAGCGTCAGTTGAAAAGGTTCCTAGTACAGAAGGGTACAGGAAAAATCGGGCTTGCAAGTCAAACGCCCGACCAAAGGCGGTTGTACATGAAAGGTCAAGACTCCGGCATATATTTAAGGGAACACCACGCATCGCTAATGTTGTACCAACCTGGCAGGAACCGTGGAATGAGATCCTTTGACGAAAACACTGACAACGTCGAGATTATGCCCGAAATAAACATATCCGGCGCCGATAACCGCATGCTCTTAGAACCTGGACAGTCGTTGGGCTCAAATTTGCTCAACTACAAAGGCTCGCTCAGCGTGTCAAGCACAAACTTAAAAACGCTCCCCGAAGGCGTCCCGTCAGACGACTTTGAGCCTTCGGCCGATGACGAGAACGACAAGTTCTGCAAAAAACTTCACAGGCGAAATTCCAATCAGAGTCTCATGCTAAGCTTAGACCGTTGCTCCTACAGCGTTCAGGGCTCCAATTGTTCTTTGTCCAGTGCAGGAAATGTGACAGCCGTAAGACAAAGCGCGTCCAATTTCAGTCTTAACACAGACAACAGACAGAAAAAGTTGTCCCTGGAAAGACGCGACTCAAACGCTACTATGAAGGCCCCGGAACACTTGACGCCCACCACTAGAGTTATCTGCTCCTCAAACACAAGTCTCAGTGGCGATTCATCTGGGCAGAGTAAAACCTGTTTGTTGCAACGACGCGGTTCAAACAACAGCCTCACGTTGAACATTCTGTCAACTAACACGCTGAGTCGACACTCCAGTAACAGCAGCCTAAACAAAGAACCGAAACCAGTGCCGAAAAAGGGTTTACTGGAACGACGAAGCTCCAATACAAGTTTGACTCTAAACATCAACTCTTCGAATCCCTCCATCAGCGGGAATAAAGGTCTGAGCATATCAAATTACAACCTGAACGGGTCAACCTGCAACCTGAGTCAGTACAACAGTAACCAAAGCATCGATAACGCTACGACTGAGCACAAAAAGGGTATCCTGGAACGCAGGAGCTCCAACACTTCCCTAACGCTAAATATCCAACAGGAACCCAGAGATATCGAAATTGACGAGTCGGCTTTAGAGACCACGCTGAAAGAGAGCAAGAACAACCATCGGAAATCCCTTAGCACAGAGAATTTGATACCGAAATCCTACAAATATCGAACAAGGCCCGGGCCCAATGAACCGAAGTGCTCCTTTGGCTCCCACGATAACTTGTGGTCGAATACCTATGAGCCTGAACCACAAAACTTGACTTACGTGTGCGGAGATCAGGAGAACGAGCTCATATACGCGTTCGGGGCATCAGAACAGCAACAAGGCTTCACCAGAAACATTACCACGAAGCCGTTATCACCGCAAAGCACATCGGAGGACTTCCGACTTTACCTAGCCAACATGCAGCATTTGCAAAACGCGTCCAGCGTCCTCTCCCGAAAACAACTGAAAGACCTGAACGACGTGTTCCAAAACGGATACTCCAAGGTCAAATGCCACAGCTCCGTCGAAGGTCAACACTGCTGCAGCGGCCGGGTCAGCACTGACCTCAGCAAGGAAAACCCACAAATGGAGATCCCAGATCCTGACCTGTCCCAACCGTGCTCTGAATACCAGAAGATGCTTCTGAGGAGCCTCCACCAGGAATTTTGGGATATGCCGACCAATTTTCAGGAGAAGCCAATAGTTTCGGGGTCGAACGCTAAGAATCGATACAAGACGATACTGCCGAACGAACATTCGCGGTTCCAGCTCAAAGCCGAGGGACCCGAAGGATACATTAACGCCAGTTTTATTAAGGTGAGTGTTTTTAGGAGTGAGGGTAGTCTTATTACTTCTTTTTCTATGTATTGTTGTTCTTTCCTAATTTACATTCAGATAGACAAGCGATTTTCTAAAACGTCACATTAGAAATACTTTTAGTCCAAAGGGAGTGCTCGTGAATTTGTTTAAAATTTGTAAATATTATACATAAGTTCTTTTACAATCAACAATTAGTTTGGTCAGCACAATATATGATAGGCAAAAACTCGTGTCGGCAAGTTAAATTATCTAATTTTAATACAACAGTAGGGAGTTTTCTGCACTTATTATTTATTCCTAGTTTGGGGCCGAAACAAGTGATTTGTAGAAGTTATTATTATTTGATATTTTACTGCCCATTTTTTGCTGCCTTATTTTAATTTGGATATTCATCCCTTACCGCTGAAGGCAATCTATTAAATAGATTTTTTTATGTAGTCTATAAACATGCCACTGCAGGGCACAGGCCTTCTCTCTGAGAGAGATTATGTGCTTAATTACCACTCGTGCCCACCGCGGATTGACAATTTCAAGCCCTGAGGCATTTGAACACCTCAGTCACTAAGGTTTCCTCACGACCTTTTAGATAATTCAATTATTTAACGACGTTTATTACAGACATCGTCGCTGACCAAAGTATCTACAATTCCTTTCAGGGCTACGAATACACTCGCAACAGCTACATCGCCACTCAGGGGCCCCTGCAGAACACTATGTACGACTTCTGGCTCATGGTCCGCCAGAACATCGACTCCACGGAGCCGGGGTGCCCCGGCCCCTCCCGCGGGGCCCCCGCCCCGCCCTCGAGGGTCCAAAAGATCGTCATGCTCACGAACTTCATCGAGAACAACCGACAGAAGTGCGAGAGGTACTTCCCCGAAGAACTGGACCAAGAGATGTCTATCGCCAACCCGGAACGGGACGAGGAGTCGGACAGATTCACCATAAAAAACCTCGGCGTGATAAACAAAGACGGCTACACGATACGCAAATTAGACGTGCGATACATACAAGATGGCGACAGTGTGTGTGTTTACCACTACTGGTTCCACAACTGGGCGGATCACAAGTGCCCGAAGGATGTGAACGCTCTTCTAAACTTGAGCCTGGACGTGCTCACTGCAACAGAATACGACTTTGACAGGACAATAAGTGAAGTGACAAGTGACTGTACGTGCGTTTTGCCCGAGGCGAAGTTCGTTTTTCCACCGCTAGAGGGCCCTGGGAGTCCCTGTGAGATACCAGCCTCCTCTATACCGGATATGTGTGTTGAGGGGACCTTTCCGGCCACCATAGTGCATTGCTCGGCGGGTATCGGGCGTACAGGGTGTCTCATCGCCATTTTGAACGGTATGAGGCAGCTGAGGATGGAACAGAAAGTTGATGTGTTGGGTATTGTTTGCAACATGCGTTTGAACAGAGGCGGTATGGTGCAGAACTCGGAGCAGTATGAACTTATACATAAAGTGCTGTGTCTGTTTGAGCAGGTCTGTCTGCCCCAGTTATAGTTGGGTTGAAGATGTATTGTGACGGTCTAGATTGAGGCGAGGCTTGGACTGCGCTGCGTAGGTCGCCTCACGTGAAGATTCCCAAACTAGCGTAGTTTGGGGTTAATTTACAAATTATTACTGGATCCAGAGAAACTTTATCAATATGCTAAGAGGTTACAAATCGAGGATCGATAGTGCTTTTTTATTCATTTATTCACATTGGGGACAAAGATAAATAAAAAAAAAAATTAGAGCTTTTTCATGGAAACTTTTCTTAAGGCTCAAATTTCTTTTTTTACTACTTTATTTCCAGTGCTGAGCACTGTCAAGTCTCTAGGTAAGCAGTGGCGGGAGCGGGAGGTCTTCGGTTCGAATCCCGGCATGTTCCAAAGCACATTTGTTTATGCACTTAGAAAGCAAAGTGTACACACAGTGTACACTTTGCTTTCTAAGTTAAGTACATTTGTGAAGTTCTTTGAGTGTTCTGTTAACGTAGTGGTAAAGTTTCGTACGCCATTTTTGAATCAAACTATGTGCTGATGGAATTACCGCTTGAGGCTCTTACATGTTTCCATAACACTATTTGCACTATCAATAATGGTTTATTCGAGTAACAATGGGCGGCACGGTTTCAATCTAAAATGATCCTCGAATACTTACGAAGATAGCGACTGCAATAAAATTGCTAAAGCTAATAGCAGCTCAGTTGGGAGAGCGCTGGCACGGTTAGCCAGAGGTTGCGGGTTTGAGTCCCGGCGTGGGTGGAATGTTTAGCCTCTAAATAGGTTTTTAAAATTGTCCTTAGCACGGGTTAGGGCAACAAAAAGAATATAATAACACTCCTTGTGGCGCAGTCGGGGTAAAAAACCCGTGTAGTGCCCGTCGGCTGCGCCTAGCCGGGCTTCTTATGCGCTAGTATTGTAGACTCTAACGTGAAGTATTTAAGGTTCATATTAGCTTTGACCGAGTGTGGCGTTGGCTCGATGTAAATACACAAGGTACTTCTGTTCCTAAACAACAAATATGACAGTTAAAATGAAAGTATGGTGTAAATGCCATGTTTCGTGTACAATAGCGGTAGGTGTGGTAATATTTGTGTTGTTTGTAGTCTACTTTTAAGCACAACAAACAGACAATTCGACCTCGTATGTATTTAGAATTAGCCCTTAATTTCAGATTCATGCACAAAGTGTCAGTGAATGAAAATATTCAATGTTACAGATTCAAATCAACATATTTAGCGTTGCCGTGAAAAGTTTTTTAGATTTTTCTATCGTTTTCTCTAACAAATGCTATATATGGCGTAAACGAAATAGATAACGATATTTTTAGGAGTCAAATAGTATGGGATAAGGATCTCGTAGAATATAATTTTTCACATGTTGTAGTATTAGAAATTGCTCTAGCATAAACAATCCAGGTATTAAAAAAAGCATCTCAATATTTTATTAATAAGATTAGCTTAATTCCGGATTCACTCTCTTGATTTTAAGTCGGAAGAGTCCGACCAGGTTTCGCCTTGATTCGCAGATCTTAGACATGGTGTGTAGGAGACCGAATCAGAGCGAAATTTGGTCGGACTCCACCGACAAATATACAAGAGTAAGTGGATCCGGAATTAATCTAATAATGAGTTGTTACAAATGTAATAATTATACCCTTATTGCATGCTGTTTGATCCCCGAAATTATCGTTAGCTATTTTAGCAAATGCGAAAGTATGTACGAAAACCATCATTTTCCTATTCTCTCCAAAGTGTAACATGCGTAACGATGTAGAACTTTCCCCTTTTCGGGAAGGTTAATCGTACACCCTGTATATCTAGACATTTTTATTGTAGATACATAGACCGTGTAACATAAAATTTTCTAGTTAGTGAATTTTAATTGTAAATTAGTTAATTATTTATTGTAACAGAGACGTTTTATAGGGTTTTTTGTCACTAAAGTACGTGTTAATGCGGACCTCAATACTCTGTGCTGTCTACCAAAGAGATAGTATCTGAAAAGGCCGATGTCTAGTCCAAACTTGACGCCTCAATGAACCGGTTTCAGCACAAATTCTTCTTCAGGCTATATTAGTCCACTGCTGGACATAGCCCACGCTTGTAAGTGCCACAGATGGCACTTACAAGCGTGGCCACGAAAGAACGGAATGCGGCTATCAAAATTAATCTGTGCTGAGCAAAATTTGACAGTGTCCTTGTATGTACACGCCTATAAGCGCCATCTATGAAATGAAATGGTTTTATTGAAAGTAGCGCAGAAGCTGCGGCTTAATGAACGTTACAATTCAAACTAGGTGTCCATTTAAAAATCTAGATCATTTTGGAGAAAAAAATATCAAATATACTCGTACTCCAAACTTAGTCTTTTCAAAGTCCTTAATTAACAGAGTTTACATAATTATTTGTATGAAGTGTATGAAGTTTCTATGAAGTGCTTTGTGAATTTGTAATGAAAACGGCGCATAGGGATGTTTTACATTGTTCAGTCGACAGCGGGTCAAGCTATACAGTTTTGTTGCAATGTCGTCCGTAACGTAACTGATTGGAGTGCTCGAATGTATAGGTTGACGCGCTGTCGACTGTATATTGATATTCAGCAAACTGAATGTAAATTTTTGAACTAAAACTTTCGTAAGCACAACACATTGTAGACTTTTAGTCCGGATTTACTTACGGGTGTTGTTATATCGGAAAAGTCCGACCAGGTTTCGCTCCGATTCGCTCGATTCGATTTGCTCACCATGATTAAGCTCTGCGAATCGGAGCGAAACCTGGTCGGACTTTTCCGATATAACAACACCCGTAAGTAAATCCGGACTAAAAGTCTACAATGAATGTAAATTTCTTTACGTTGAAATTAAATTGATCTAATTTCACTTAGATTGGAGTGACGACGTACGGTTTAGGAAAATTTACAAAATGAAATCGTAAAAATATTTCTCTATCCGGTTTTTGAGATCGCAATAAATGTGAAAAATAAAGTTTATATAATATATATTTTTTATGTATATGTGCCATTGCAGGGCACAGACAGGCCTTCTCTCAAAGAGAGAAAGAGAGAATGTGGAAATCTCTAATATATTACGCATGACAAACAATATTATGCAATTGGGGAAAAACAAGAAAAAATATCTATAATATAAAAATGAATCTCGAGATTTGCGCTTACCAACACGTTCAACGAACGTGTTGGTAAGCGCAAATCTCGAGAGCAGCTGAACCGATTTCGCCAATTCTTTTTTATTTAATATTTCTTCGAGGATGCTTTTTACGAAGAGAAAAATAAAAAAAATATCAAAGAATCGACTGTTAGGCGGTACGAAGTTCGCTGGGTCAGCTAGTTTTAAAATAAAAAAGAGTGGGGCTAGTTGCGGTGTGCACCTTAAGGAGTGGGCATTACGGAAATAAAGCATTCACTTCAGTACTACGGGGGTCGAGTCGGGAATAATCGTCAGCCAGCAAAGCACATAAGTATTGAGGTCCGCCTGTCTTCTTTAGTTGGTTAAGCGCGTTTGATCATTGTAAAAACACGTTTTTAATATATTTCTTGTAAAAAAACGAGCTTACTACCTACAAATGTGGTTTGTGACGACATTAGAAAATGAAATAATAGTTAAGTCATTTTTGGAATTAACCTTTATAGGCACTACACATTATTAACTTCCTTCCGGAGTCAAGAATAAAAAAAATCAAGTAAGTGAATCCGGAATTGGATTATTAATAGTATTTTCTAAAGTTAACACGAGCACTAGACATAATTAAAACTGTTTTTATACGGATTTATGCTCGTTTATTACATTTTTACAATTTTCCGAGTCAAGTAAAACAAAAAAAAAATATGGAAAATTGTAAAAATGTAATAAACGAGCATAAATCCGTATAAAAACAGTTTTAATTATGGATTATTAATATTTTAGTCGTTAACATTTTTATATGTTTATTATTATTATTTATTAACAGTTTATTGCACTAAAATTACACATTATTGACTTCCTTTCGGATACAAGAATTTAAAAAAAAGTCGAGTAAGTGAATCCGGAATTGAATTATTAACATTTTAGTTGTTAACATTTTTATTATTGTTTATTAAATGCCTTAAACATTTTCTACCAGTCCAGTAGGTACCAGTTTTGTTTTTCGTCGAGAAACACTTCTTTTGTTTGTAGCTTAACTTAAATAAAAAACACAAAATATTTTTTCCAGAGCCGCCTCAGACCACATTTGTGAAGAGTATGCTCGTTGTTAAATAACTAAGGGCCAGTTTCTGAATTGAGAACTTCGCTAAATAAATAGTTGACTGTAGTCTCTTCGAATTTCTCGAAGACAGCACATCAACCTTTACGCATGCATACAACATAACATAACATCTTTATATATGTGCTTAGCAAAGCACGCTAAGCCGTTGTTGCCGGCTGTCAGGTAATGGCAGTCGTCAAGCCATGTCAGAGGCCTTATGGGCGGCTTGATAACTTCTGACAGTAAGACCCGCCACTGTCTTACAATCCTCCACCAACCCGGACTTGGCCCCCGTGGTGGAGTATGGCCTAACCTTCCTGCGATGCAGGAAGAGACCCGTGCCCCAGCAGTGGGGACATACTAGGGTTGATAACGATATGTGCTTGATATTTTTGTATATGTGTATGTTTATAATTATTGTACATACTTATAAGTACATAGTTTTTTTTTTAAAAGATGTTTTTTCACTGAGACTACCCCCCCCCCCACCTTCTCCAAGTCACCTGTTGGTTGGCTAGAATAAAATACTATTTAGTATTAAGCCCGCCAATTGTACAATCTTTAGAGGTACAATAAAGAATTTAATAATAATAACGTAAGCAACAATAAAAAATATCGTTTACAAAAATTTCGTCCACAAAGTCAAAGTTCATTTCACGAAGAGGGTTACTAAAGTTACCTACTTAAATATTTTCTTAGTGAAATACTCAATTCGGAAACCGGACTTAAAATGTGCAAGAGAAATGGAATGCCGACGTAGTCCTTTTCCTAAACCGTAGTCAGCATTTACTAGTGGTGTGAATAACAGATTTTAATTAAATAGATTATTGTGTATTGTCATTCTAAATGTTTACAGATTTTTTATTGTATAGTGTGTAAATAAATAAGCGTAAAAACCACAAATTATTTGGTTCTAATGTACAAAATATTTATGTAGCTGTAATTATTAATTATTTATGTGGCTGTCATTTCTAGGACGACAGAGCTTAGGCTCTGTCGTCCTAGAAATAGGACATCAGAAATAAATTTCTTAATTTACACCCAACGTTTTAGTAGGAAGTCCGGAAAACTTACTGTTCAAGGTCCAATATTTTCTTTAATATTTTTTGGACAACAAAAAGAAAACGTTATTAAAAATCTACGTAATTTTAGAAGACTTCAAGTAACTGTTACCTCCAGGGCTTAGGAGGTTAAATTAATTGCTATTCCGGTTTCACGTTACTGTTGAACTTCTATTTTCTTTATAGTTTATATTATACTTTAAATGGGGATCTGGCGTCCAACTTAGACATGACATAACCTCACGTCTCTACCCCACAGGGGTAGGCAGAGACCAGGGACTGCCACTTGCCACGATCCTGACGGATCACCTTCGCTTTGTCAACGTTCATAAGTCGTTGCATGCACGCACGCCGGTTCCGGGCACTGTTTATTTTCCCCTTTGCTAATGCATCGTCTATTTGGTCGACGTATTTACGCCTGGGACGTCCCTTACCGGCCCTTCCACTCACATTCGCATTATAATTGTTTTCAGACTAGAGTGAGAATGGCTTTATAGCATACGAAACAAACAAAAGTGGACTTTTAAAAATAAAACCATAAAAAGATTTTAATTGCTCCTAAAATACGGATCGTGTTATTCTAATAATAGCTTAGCATAAACTCACGCCTGTAACTTGGAGGGTAGGCAGAGACTGCCACTTGCCACGATACGCTTAATATATAAAACAAAGTCGGGTTTGTTCGAACCGTTCTATCTCAAGAATGGCTGGTCTGACTTTCATTGTTTTTGATTTGTTATATTTATTATTAAAAAACTGGAAATTTCATAAAACTGTAGGCTACGCGGAGGAAGACGCGGGTAAAAGCCAGTAATCACACACTAATATTATAAAGGCGAAAGTTCGTGAGTGTGTATGTTTGTTACTTGTTCACGACTAAACGGCTGGAGCGATTTTAATAAAATTTGTTATGGAGTAAGCTGACTCCCTGGATTAATACATAGCCTATGTTTTATTGCGCGAAAATATCTTATTCCTATGGCAATATTATAACCGCGGGTAACTCCGCGGGACACACATAGTAGCAGAATAACTATGAGAAAAACTGCAAATTTCACAATAAAACAAAACTGTAGGCTTCGCGGATGAAGTCGCGGGCAAAAGCTAGTAATATCAGCTACTCAGCTGTATGGCCTAACCTCGGTAGTTGCTCTGTTGGCACCCCGTATCGCCTTATCATCTGACTGGACCTGGATTGTGCTTTAACAGGTTACCTGTCCACGAACCATGTCTAAATAATTCACATGTCGGTTACAAAAATACCACGCGTAGGTACGGTGTCCTGTTGAAAAAACTTGACTCTTCAGAGGTTAAACTTCGCACAAGGCTAAAAATAGTTATCTATGTCATTGTTTTAGCAACAAATTGTTCATAATTATAATGTTCAGCATTGGAATAACATTACGCACTGAACTGTGAATTTTTTGGCCACCTAAGTTTAGACATCCGCGTTTATTGTCTTGCCAACAAACTGGCATGTTTTTGGACGTCCGTCGCAGGTAATTGTTTCCCACGGAATTTGTATATTTAGAAAAGTAATTAAAAATATTTACACTTGTACACACACACACACACACACACACACACACACACACACACACACACACACACAACATATTTTATGACCACGATGACTGTAACGTCGTCGAAACGTCGAGATAAAATAGCAATAAATTACTACGCGATTAAACCCCGAAAATATTCTAACTATGTAACATACACACACACACACACACACACAAGTAAGAAAAAGTATTGCAGCGGGTAGGATAATCACAACCAAGGGAGAAAGACTAATAAAGTAATAACACAACGAATACGAAATGTACGAGTATATTGCCTTGAGGCATAGTACCTATCGACTACCAGGTACATATTAAATCCAGTACCTATTTAACCCTTAACCAGGCTGAGGGAACCATGCTCCCGCATACTTTTTCGCTCGTATTTGCCAAGCTTTGGTAATAATGACTCCACATACGGATTGCATGGCAACCCAGATATTGACTATGGATCGGGAGTTAGAGACAATGAATCGGAACGTAAATATAGTGACAGACGTTCCAATTTTTACTTTATAATTTTCTTTGGCAACGCAAACAGTGGTAGTTCGAATCCATAGAAACCATTTCTCCAGCATCAGCAGTTTTCCTGAGCTTGAGATCTTTTAATAGTATCTACTATTAAAAGATATGACACAGACAGCTTTGTTTTCGAGTTACATCCACGAAATCAAGAAGTTCCAGAGGCAAAGCGTAATCAATTTCTAAATGAAGGTATTCAATAATATTTTCAAAAGATATTTTAGCGACTCTCAGTTGCAAAAAATCATATCTTCCAATTTCAACGCGACTCCGCTGCAACTTTATTGCCCGTGTGTCGTACCGCGTCTCTATCCATGACTACATCGCTCACGTGCAGGGGAACGTTTGGGCAAATATCGCGGCCACATATTGTTTGTTTGTGTCGCACTTGACAGCTCTATGTACATAACATAAGTGTGTAGGTACTGTTTCAAAGTACGTCGGGCATACCGCAGTGACGTCTTTGCCGGCGCTTTCAAGTCATACTTCAAGTTGGTTGCAGCGATCTTAGTTACCCGCTTTTCTTGAAATGAAATGAAAAGGTTTTATTCAAAGTACCTAGCTCAGAAACTGCGGCTTAATCTACGTTACAATTCAAACTAGGTGTCCATTTCGCGATGGACTTCGCAAGGTACGCTAAGCCGTTGGTGCCGGCTGTCAGTAATGGCAGTCGTTAAGCCGCGTCAGAGACATTAAGGGTGAGTTGTAAACTTCTGACAGTCAGGCCCGCCACCGTCTTACAATCCTCCACCAACCCGGACTTGGCCCCCGTAGTGGAGCATGGCCTACCTAACCTTCCTGCGATGCAGGGAGAGACCGGTCCCCCTGCAGTGGGGACGTACAATGGTTGGTGGAGGATTATAAGACAGTGGCGGGCCTTACTGTCAGAAGTTAATACCTCGCCCACAATGCTTCTGACACGGCTTAACGACTGCCATTACATGACAGCCGGCACCAACGGCATAACGTGCCTTGCGGAGCACGGACGTGCTCGTAAAATGTCACTAGTAGTCACTGGATGTTCACCCATTCTCCACCTGACCGCGCCTGGTGTTGCTTAACCCGAGTGATGGATTCCAATCACTCGGTTCCACTAGGCCACGAGCGCTTCTATAAGCTTATCTTTAATTTGTTTCCTGTAGCTCGCAAAATATTCGAAGGCTTTGACATTTGTCGCATATCAAAATAAGATAACTCGACTGAGTAATTAGACATTCATTTTCTCATGCGAATTCAATTTAGCATAGCGCTTAGAATACAGATTTTGTCTGTCGCTCGAGTTTTTATGTAGAATTCCAAGTCATAAGCCTTGGAGTCGTATACGAATTATTTGCTAATGAAGTTTGAATTGGCTCCCAGCCTGGGAGCCAAGGAGGAAGAGGAGACGTCTAAAAACTACCTGGGGCCCAGGTAGTTTTTAGACGTCTCCTCTTCCTCCTTTCAGGAAGTTGCCACGAGGGCAGGGGAAAGTTTAATTTATCAATCTAATCTGCCCATAGACAGCGCCCACTGCATTGTTTTCTTCTTTTTCTCTTCTCTTTCACGCCTATGCATCCGATTCTATTTTATTTTATTAATTTATCAAAGCCCAAAACAATATAAAGTAAATAAATAAGTAAATAAATGTAGGCCAAACATAGGCCAATTACGGACTAATATTTTTTTAAACAAATCTTATTTACGAAGCACAAAGCAGGCAACAGAGTTGCCTGGTCTTAGTTATTTTAAAACAAGGTTTTGAATATCAAAATTAAGAATATCAGAATCAACATGAAAATGATTCATGCAAAACATTTCGGCGCCTGTATGTGTATGTTAGTGTGTGTGTGTGTTGTGTTTGTGTAAGTTTGCTAAAGGTCATTCGAATAGTAACGTGGTGTTCGGGTCATTTATCTCCCTCCAAAATGGTTGAGACTGATGATGGCTGAGCACTGCGTTATGCTCGTGAACGAGTGCTGTTCGTGTGTCTGGCCGTAGTACTTATGTTTTCTTTTCCCCTATTATTGTGAGACATTTGACTAATGCTTTGGTATTAAGGGTTGTTAATGGCAATCATGAACTCTTATTAGGTTTACGTATGGCAACTGATGTATTTGGTTTAAGATGATTTGAGAAAAGATGGTCACGGTCTTAGCCAGTCTTTTATAAAGTTGATCCACCGCGCCCATTGTCTGCTCACTGACCCTCGACTCTTAACACAAATAGTAAACTGAGCTAAGCGTTATTTTTAAACATTTTAATCTTGCTACCCACCACTAGATGGCGCTGTCAAAATGCTAAAATCACGAAAGCGGACAAACATAAACAATAAAAAAATAAGAAAAACTCTACTGCTAATCATTATCAATTTTGTCGAAAAAAAAACACAACGTTATTTTTAGGACAATGCCGTAACTCTATAAACTATTAGACAAACATAATGTTAGCATTTTTTGCTGCTATCGAGTAAAGTAAAGACTGTCATCATCAGTCAAACTAAGCATTAAAAAGTCATTTGAGTTAAATCAACCATGGAAGTACTGAACCAACAGACTTCAAAAACAAAGCAATGCAAGTTGAGCATAGAGCTCGCAATATGCTGTTGTTAGCGGACTGAATAAGTTCTGAACTTGCAATAAATCAACAATAATAACAATATAATAGGTATATTGCCTCTGCATCTACCTAATGAGATGATTTATACAGCGTCCAGTGCCTATTGCGAGTTTTTTAACTACCCGATCGCGTTTTGATCCGATGTTTTGGCTGGTAAACGTGTTCACTTCTGAACGTAAACCATTACAACTCGTACTCAGCAATTTTAATTTCCATACTTGTCGCTAGGTGGCGCTTCCTCGATGCCATAGAAATATGAGTTTACGTTAACGCGATCGAGTAGTTAAAAACTCTCACTAAGCCCTCTGTGGCATCTTCACTCACACTAGCTGAGTAAAGCGACCACTCGGACAGTGCAGTGCCTGGGACATTGTTATCAGATGGTGTAGGCTTGCCCAGCACTTACACCATCCTGACTGCTTAGTCGGCCTCACCCACAGGAAAGACTAGTCAATACATGGGGAGTCAACTAAGCCGCGGGTTTCCTCACGATGATTACCGATGGGTGTGGTACTGCGACTACAAATTCGCAAATGTACCTACGTACCTGACTTTGAAATTCAACAGTCATTGGTCACATGCCCGCACTGGGTATCGAACCTGGGTGTCCCACTTGCGAGTCCATTTTCTACCTACTGAGCTACCACCGCTATACTAACAATATAGTACAATTACAATTTTTCTTCAAATTTAACTGGTACAATAAAGACAAACTCAAAACATACTCCATCGTGAGAAACAATATTTTTATTTTTCTTAGCGTTTCGGTGGCAACACAGTCTGTGGCCCAGAACTTTGCGACGTTGACTGCTTTTTCCCTTGCAATCATTAGGTCCTCCTGAGTGCAGGTCTTATGGCACGCCTGGCACGATGAGAGATATTCCATAGTTTGGCAAGTACCTCACAAACAGTTCAAATTTCATGTTATGTACGTAATACAGAGAATATTATAAGGAGGTTCGAAATTTCACTGATACCGGTGAGTCGCCCATTAGCTCAGTTGCAAGAGCGCTGGCACGGATAGCCAGAGGTCGCGGGTTCGAATCCCGGCATGGGTGGAATTTTCAGCCTCTAAATAGCTTTTTAAAAAAGTTCACATTATAGCTATCGGGATCTGCGAACCCTGGGGGACGAATCTCTAAAATGCATAGCTGTGCAACAGAGTCATATTAGTCCGGTAATGGTCGTTTCATTCACACTAACGGTAATCTAGTAACCAATCGCATTCCATTATAACCCGTGCTACTTAACTCGGCGCCTCCGCGATTCGATCTTCTTCGCGTGAGATGCCTATGTAATTTGCGCGGATTATGCCTTTGGAATGACATTGTACTGCTATTGCTTTGTAGACTACCAAATTGAGGCAAATAACAACCATGATTGTCGTGCTTATACCATTCTATTGAAAAACTATGTAAGTATAAGATTTAAACTAAAACTTTCGTAAGCACAACACATTGTAGACTTTTAGTCCGTTTTTGTGAGACAAGCAACCGACGACGCGAGCTCCGTCTCTGCTCACCATGATTAAGCTCTGCGAATCGGAGCGAAACCTGGTCGGACTCTTCCGATATAACAACACCCGTAAGTAAATCCGGACTAAAAGTCTACAATATAAGATTTAATATTGGGTATTAGTAGAAATGAGGTCCTTGAGAAGTATGTGTGTTACTTTGAATGACAGGATACGCAATAGTCTGATTAGTGGTCTGAAAGAGGATGGAGTGACTAGAATTGAGAAAGGAATGTTGCGTTGGTTTGGACATGTGGAGAGGATGAAGGAAGAAAGATTGACGAAACAAATATATATTGCGAATAATATATATATATATTGCGAATGTGAGTGAAAGGGCTGGTAAGGGACGTCCCAGGCGGACATACATCGAGCAAATAGGGGATGTATTAGCAAAAGGAATGATCAAAAGTACCCGGAACCGGCGTGCGTGCATGCAACGACTAATGAACGACTAGTGATCTGTCAGGATCGTGGCAAGTGGCAGTCCCTGGTCTGGGATACAGGCGTGAGGTTATGTATGTATTAGATTCTGGGGCCGGGTCCGCAGCCGGTTCAAGGATTTTCATATTGCCCACGGCAAGTTCTGTCCAGACGGAAGACTTGCCGACAGCGGCACAAATGGGGTAGGCAAGGAAACCAAGGAACAATATTATTTTCTGTGACATCATAGCAAACGAAATGAGCCTAAACAATTAAAGAGGTCATATTATCACCTTAACCCACAACATACTCCGTTCGTGAAAAACAATATTTTTATTTTCAGTGACATTTCAAACAAATAAGCGAAAACAATAGAGAGGTCAGATCACCTTACACAGCCAAAAATATTTATGTTTGAGTTACATATAACGACTACATAATTATTGTGTTCGCGTCACTCATCGCAGGTGATACTCGTATTCCAATAGGCGTGACGACAGTATTCAATCATCTAAGATTTAACGATGTTAGGGGAAAGTATCTACATATTTAAGATATATTTAAGAAGGGGATTATGGGCATTACCCCCTATGATAGCACAACGTGGCGCTCTTTAGGGGAGGGCTATGTCCAGCAGTGGACTAGTATAGCCTGTCGACGACGACGACATATTTAAGAGGATTTACGAGTAAAACACCCCTTTAGTTCTCTGCGATTTTTTCAAAACCAAAGGTTTGCTGGAAGGGAATGCTTCTTGCATTAAGCACACCCTTGTACATTTACTCATGTAATTAGTGCAATAAAGAATTAAAATAAATAATAATAAAACACAGATTTAGTTTTATAAAAAAAAAGAGATTGCCATTATATTCAACAAAATAAAAGGTTATAATAATGCTCTCAGCCATTTTGACTGAAATACTACTTACACCGTGTGACGTCACGCTTATCGTCACGCCGTGCTTTGTTTTGCTTGCTAGTGATTACGATGTTTGTCTACCTGACGTCAGACTCGACGCCATGACACTGCGACCTGTCCCACAGATTTAATAATTTTTGAATAATGGCTTTAACCTTCGTAAACTTTAGTTTTTTACGGAAATAATAAATGTGTCTCCACATTATAGAAGAGAATTTAAAAATCATTTGTCATGCCTAGTGTAGTATATTTGACTCACGTGGTGCAGATGTATGTACCTAGTTAGCTATTCTCAAAAAGCTAAACTTGACATACTAAGAAATACCGTTTCTTATATTTTTATTAGGAATTCTTTGGTAGCGCAGTGAGTGTGACGCTTTAAGGCGCTACGCGGCGCTGACAACCGCCGCCAATGGAATAAAAATATAACTTGTTTCATAATGACGGCCTCGGTGGCACAGCAGTTTTATACGCTGCCGGTAAAACCGAAGGTTCCGTCGATCCCCGGCCGGATCAAACTAGGAAACGAACTTTTCTAGTTTGTGTCGGGACTTGGATGTTATCTATGTATTTACTTTATTAAATCTATCGTCGAGTTAGCACGATAAGTCATTTAGTTGTACTAACGATTTCTGTGTGATATGTGCAAGAATATTTATTAATACAGTCTAGATTTCTAGAACCTACGATCAACAACGCAGGTCTTCAATCAACCGATTTTTGGCAGAACTCCTTTGAAATCTAGTATATAAAAAATCATAAATCATAATATATATTCAATCATAAATCTTAATGAACATTCATTAAGATTTTTTTTGTTAGCTTTTAAATACGCGTTATAAAAGAACATTATTTATTTCCATTCGTGGCGCTAGTTACCAACATGTAGCGCCTTAACGTGATTGAATGATGGTAATGGCACTTTATGCAAAAACAATTTCTAAAAAAGGTATTGTATTTTTCCATTGGTGGAAAAACGTTGCTCAATGAAGCCTAATAATTTATTCCGAATGATTACAGCAAATTTGCTTCCTCACATGAAAAAATAACAGTTCTCTGTTGGAGATGTGCGGACACTTAATCATTATCAACCCAATAAGTCACCACCGAGGGGCACCTCTTGATGAACGATGAGCGGATACCAATAGATAAACGACCATTTTTTCGCTTTATATTTAATCTTTAAAATTTATTAAATAATTATTATATAAATTTTTGTTTCGATAAATATTTTTTTTATTATTATTATTTGACCATTGTTGCCGTCTTCAAGTGGCAAGCAATGACAGTGCCCTATAGTTATGGTTAAAAGAAGAATATGTACTAACACTAGAATTAGATTAGTAACAAATCTATATGATTTTTTTATATTTGAAATAAATGAATTGAATTGAATTATTATATTTATCTCTAATATATAAAATTACAGTTTGTATCTATTGTTACCTATTACTGCAGTCAATAGTAAACGTGAAACCTGCTTAGCAATTTATAACGTGGTTAAGAAACGTAGGTACTTAGTAGATATGGAAATCAATGTTAAATGTTACAATACATTGTGTGTAAAACGTAATCTTAATGGAAGCGAAACACCAAATTAGTAAGAGTAGGTGAGTATAAGTCTTAGTCATAATTAAATATTTATTACATGTAATTAACACTAATGAAATATATTAAATTAAATGTATCACTGGAGAGTATTGATTTAAGTTATAAATATTGTGAACTTGTCAATGTTCAGTTAATATAGGAACTCTGTAATGTACGCAGAATAATAGTAAGCTCTTATTCAGAATCGCTTATTTACCGTGCCAAAGGCACGCGATGCTTAAAAGCAAAATATTAAATGTATCTTCTAAGATGAATAATACAAATTATATATTTAAAGAAAAAAGGTGTGTCCCTCTGTCTACAATGTTTATATCCACTTCTACCTTCTATGTATATCTTAAAAAGTGTATTAGGTACTATACCCTAAAATTGTGAATTTGTATCCCTTTGTATATCTGTATGTTCTAATAAGTGAGACAATGAATTTGGATTTGAAACAATCATCTGCTTTTTATTCAAAGTTATACAAAAAAATATATACCTAAATCATACGTTACAGATCCTGATGCTGGATGCGGCAAGCTGAAGACAGGGCGCAATGACGCTCATTAGGGGAGGGCTATGTCCAGCAGTGGACTACATAATATAGCCTGAAGAAGAAGAAGATACGTTACTTGCATACTCATAGGATGTGCTACGAGTAATACCAAAATGTAATCAATTCAATTTATTTCAACGTAAAGAATTTACATTCTGTTTCGTCGTCGTCTTCAGGCTATACTAGTCCACTGCTGGACATAGCACAAGATCGTAATGCCCATAATCCCCACGCTGGGCATGCGGGTTGGGGATCGCAGTTCGGTGGAATTGTACTGCAGGGGGCGCTGCTGCCCACCCCCCGGTTTGTGTTCGAGTTTTGGTGAGTCGCCCATTAGCTCAGTTGGAAAGAGCGCTGGCACGGATAGGCAGAGGTCGCGGGTTCGAATCCCGGCATGGGTGGTATATTTAGCCTCTAAATAGGTTTTTAAAATTGTCCTCAGCACGGGTTAGTGCAATAAAAAGTATATAAAATTTGTATTTTTCCGGACAAATCTATGCTCTCGATAACTTGTATACACCTCCGTGGGTACATGTCTTGGTCGCACCATCGCAGATGTCGAAATTAGTGTCTAACTCGCCGCTACAAACCCAGTTGGAGAAAAGTCTCGGTCGACTGACTACATCTCGGTCGCGGTAGCCATCTTAGCGTCGAGACATGTTGGACTCGACAGAGAAATTTACAGTTTTGCTTAATGGGCTTTTCTCGAGCGTGGCATGCTATGCGAACAGGACAGAGACTGGTGACTTCTAGCATTGGAGCCCAAGATCCACTTCGGGTCCAGCGATCCAGGTATCCAGCGGAGTAACTAAGGACTAGTCCAGCGATTCAAAGTCGCTCAGGGTGCTATGGAACGGGCTGTGCTCGGAATCCCTTTCCAAAAACCACATCAGAAGCGAAACAATCCGGCAAAGAACTAAGGTGACTGACACAGAACATAAAAAAAGAGTAATAATAGTGGCATGACATGCATGACCCATTAGTATGAAAACCAGTGTGACCAAACTCGCACGTATAAACCAAACGCACACTATGAATGCCAAACTGCCATTGGTAAATAAAGACAATGCCAAAAAGGTCTATATCATAAAAGTTCCAGTTAAATATGAACCTTTTTACTATGTAAACAAAGATCAAAATCAATGGACAACAATAAAGTGACAATAACTCTTTCTTTTGTAGTACCGCTACTCTACACTAGATGGCACAACCACCACGTCTGATCTTTGAGAAGTTTTATGTGATTGATAGGTCGTAAAGTCGAAAATTAAAAAAAAAGTCTCTGATATGTTGCTACTCAGTCGGATTGGTTTCTTTGTTTATGTCATTACCAATTTAATTTAAAAATACAATGAAATACTACTCACCGATGAACTGTTTCGGCATGATTGGTGAGAACTTTACAAATCCCCAACTCTTATTTTTACATTCTAACACAGCAAACGAAGGCATTTAAGTAGAGTTTTTACAATTGTTTTCCTTACTAGAAACAAACGACAACTGAGGTAAGAAGAACTGTCAGAGACTACGCATAGGCAATGCATTGCTAATGCGAGGAACGCGGGCACCGCCCACTTACGACTTCTACTCTTTTTTTTATGTAACGGGCTGTGCTCGGAATCTCTACGTAGATCACATCAGAAACGAAACAATCAGCCAAAGAACTAAGTGACTGACATACCATAGGATTAGCAAGCTGAAGTGGCGGTGGGGTGATGGTCACATAAAATATGCCGGATGTACTGAAGTGTAAGAGCTATTGTGTTTGTGTCTAATCACATGGCTGGGCCCCGAGGGATCTAGTTAGAACTGAGATTTCCGCTCGTAATACCTCGGACACTAAGGTTTCCTCATCACGTTTTCCTGCTGTCCAACAGGGCACACGTTGAAGATTAAAAAGCAAAGAGTAGATTATACATATAACAGCCTAGTTGGTCCAGCGGTGTCGCGTCTGCTCACCTTGAAAAAGATCATGCGTTTGATGCCCGGATAGTACAATTATGACTGCTTCGTCGGTCCAGGGGTTTGATTCCCGCTAGGGTGCGCCGTATACCTATTGGTGAAAATGTTTTCAGTCTGAGTGTAAGTACGAAGTAAGTAAATAGTTTATTTCCAGAAAGAAAATACAAATTAACGCAGCTTATAAATAGACAGTGTATTACATAAATTGTTTTAAATCCAAACTTTAAAATAGTGTATTTCCATTGTCAGTGATGTCCTTGCCTGCTTAACAGGTATCCTACTTTGGGACCGGAAACAGTGATTGAGTTGTGTGGAACTTATCAAAGACAGTCGACAACACGTCAATCTTTACGATATTCTTGCACAGTCATTGTATCTACGCAATGAAACGATTTGAGTACACGTCGAGTAAAACCTTCACTCACACTAGATGGGTGAAGGGACCACTCGGACGCAGCAGTGCCGAGTAAGTAGGCATGCCCAGCAGCCTGGCAGTTTAGTCGGCCTAACCCAAAGGAAATACAAGTCAATGACAAGGCACGTGCGGAGCAACCGAGCTGCGGGTTTCCTCACTATGTTTTCCTTCACAGTTATTATGAACTGTAGAGGAATAAAATAACACTTGGTCTCACTCAATACAAATTTAATAAGTCTTAATTAAGAATTTTACACGAATCTTAGTGGTTTGTTGATTTTCCGTCCTCTCACACTAGTATAATGACAGCTCGCTTTTTCTGGTAAAAAACCCGGTGACGAGGGAGCTCTCCGCCAATCGCGTGACACTTCACTTGGCGGAGGACTCCCATTGATCGCCGCCTCGCGGTCCACTGCTGGCCCGCGATCCCTACTAGGGTTGCCCACAGACTCCCCCTCTGGACCAGGCTGGCGTCCTCGCGTCGGGTCCAGATTCCGCGCTCGCGGTGGTCTACCTCTGGGCCGGATAGGATTTAGGGGCACAGCACCACCGACACGTCCAGTGTAAAGAGAGAGGTCTCGGACGTGGTACTTACCTAATATCTTCTCGGGCTCGTCCAAGGGAGCAATAAGAAAGATTGTAGGACTTACCTTAGTATGGATCAGATAAGGTCCGTCCCGACGCGGAGCGAGTTTCGTGGTAAAACCCGAAGAGGCCTTACTCAGGAGATGCGTCCTTACCATCACCTTATTCCCAGGCTGGAATTCCTCACCTGGCCTACGGTGAGAGTCTCCATGGTCTTTATATTCATCCTGCCGGCGCTCCACCGTCTCCTTCAGCTCGACAAGTGTATTTAAAAATTTCTTTAAGTATGGCGTAATCTGGGGAACAAAATTGTCTTTATCTAAAATCACCCGTATGTCACTTTGTACATCAAAGGGGGATCTCATCTCTCTAGCGAACATGAGATAGGCTGGGCTCTTACCTGTGGTTTTACTAACGGCATTGTTCATGGCAAAGCGCACAGAGGGGAAGTGCTTCGGCCAAGAAGAATGCTCGTTTTTCACCAGCTGCGCCAGGTGTACCTTGAGATCACGGTTTTTTCTCTCTGCTGGGTTCGCCTCTGGATGGTACACTGGGATTAAATTTTGCGTTATACCTAGAATATGCATCGCTTGCTGCATAACGGCGGAAATAAATTGCACACCGTTGTCGGAGATCACACGACGTGGGAAACCATATCGGAGGAAATATTCCTCAATGAGCAGCTTGGCACATACCTCTGCAGTGGCATCGCAGATGGCGTATATCTCCACCCATCGCGTGGCAGTGTCTTCTACCAGGAAGATGTGTCTCTCTCCATTCTCACCTTCGGGTAGGGGTCCAAACAGGTCCACAGCTAGTACTTCATTGCGCTGGTGTAGTACAGGAGTTTGCAGGAGACCTGCTGGCCTCATATTTGAGGGCTTATAACGTTGACAGTCGTCGCAGCTCTTTAGATAGTTAGATACATAACGGCGCATGCCAGGGAAGTGTAACGCTGTACCATTTTCTGATAGGTCCGCTCTGCACCAGGGTGACCAGCAGTTGGATCATCGTGGAACTCCTGCAGTATAGTCTCCCGGAGACTCTCAGGAATGTAGAGCTGTGGTTCCCCGTTTTCTCCCTGTGGGTCATAGCGGTAAAGCACACCTTGGCTTAAATAGTATCCACGGTCTGACCAACGCTGAATGTTCAACTCTACCGTACTCTCCAGATCATTTAAAATCTTGCGACATTCTGCATCCTCCAGCTGAGCTTGTCTTAATTCAGCGGGGCTCCTCCGGGGTAGGTCGACCTGTATGGAACAGACTCCACATACCTCTCTGGCGCTCTCATCACAAGGCGGTCTACTCAGAGTATCGGCTACCACATTGGCCTTTCCCGGAGTGTACTGAAATTGTATGTCAAATGCTTGTAACCGAAGGGCCCACCTTGCCAACCGACCTGCTGGGGTCTTCAGGGTGAACAGCCATTTCAAAGGCTGGTGGTCACTTCCTATAATCACCGGGTGTCCATCTAGGTATCCCCGGAAACGCTCCACGGCCCACACGACGGCGAGGGCTTCACGTTCGGTGGTAGTGTAGTTGCGCTCGGCGGGTAGTAGGAGGCGGCTGGCATATTCAATTGGGCGTTCGTTATTGGGCTCCCCTGCATCAGGACTGCCCCTAAGGCATAATTACTTGCGTCTGTGCGTAGAATGAACGGCTGCTTGTAGTCAGCTTGTACTAATACCGGAGCAGTGGTTAGTAAATGTTTCAACTTACAGAAAGCGTCACGCTGCTCGTCTCCCCATATCCAGACCTGATCCTTCCTGGTGAGCACTGTAAGTGGCTGAGCGATGTCAGAAAATCTTGGAATAAATTTCCTGAACCAGGAACATGTTTGCAAAAAGGTCCTCAAGTGTTTGAGGTTATGAGGTTCCTTCATTTCAATGACGGCCTTTACTTTGTCTTCATCAGGAGAAATGCCCTGTTCAGTAATCACATGTCCGAGATACTTTACCTTTTCACGCGCAAAGTGACACTTGTCGCGGTTAGCGCGGAGACGGAATAGGCGTAGGCGATCGAAAATCACCTGCAAGTCCTTGAGATGTTGTGTGAAGGTCGGCGATAACACGAGGATATCATCTAGGTAGGCTATAACAACCAACTCACTAGGCTCCTCAGTTCCTGCATTAGGTGACAGTTTGTGAAGTCCAGCTCGCAAACGGTCGATAAGCCTTTGAAAGGTAGCTGGTGCTGTCTTCAGTCCGAAAGGCATCCTCTTGAATCTATATAAGCCGAATGGGGTTATGAAAGCAGTTTTATCTCTGTCTTTCTCACACACACTTACCTGCCAATATCCAGCTTTCAAGTCAATCGTACTCATCACACAATGTGGTTTGGTACTCTGGAGTAGATCGTCAATCACTGGGAGTGGATAAGGGTCTGACTTGGTGATAGCATTTACCTTTCGGAAATCTACGCAGAAACGTACTCCTGAATCTTTCTTGGGCACTAGGAGTGCCGGTGAGGCCCACGCGCTCTCGCACTCCTCTATTATGTCGTTCTCCAACATGGTCTCGAGCTCGGCGCGCATTACCTGCTTTTTCGCTGGAGTGAGTCGGTAAGGCGGTACAGCGATAGGAGGGTGGACGCCTGTCTCGATACGGTGTTCGGCAAAAGGAGTTGGCTCTCCCCCTGGCTCGAAAATGTCACTATTTTGTTCTAAAACTTTGGCCAACATACCTGCCTCTTGGGTAGTCAGAGAGGTAGCCTCATCTGTCCGCAGTGTCTCCAGAGTACATATAGCCAAACTAGACAGTACTTGATTAATAGTCCCAGTGTAGCCGGACTCACTGGTTGGTGTATTCTCAAACCTCAGAGCATGCGTGCGTCCATCCAGGGCCATAGACCACCGGCGGTCTTTAAAATTTAATGTCAAGCCTGTGTTTGTTATGAAATCCATGCCGAGCAGGGTCTCATTGTTTTCTGCCTCTGGAAAAATGACAAAGGTCACCGGTACGACTAAGCCTTCTACAATTACAGAGCAGGTTACAGTGAGCACCTTACGTACCTGTGACGTGCCATCTGCAAGCTTTACTTGCATATTGAGTTCGTTAAAAGGCAGGGAGTTCCTGCGCATGAGTGCATAGAGAGACTGACCAGCTATACTGCACCTAGCAGCTGTGTCGACCAATGCTGTGCCCCCAACTCCGCATACCCTGATTCGGAGTAAAGGTCGCTGTTGCATAGCAACAGGCAGGGGCTTCCAATGCGCAGGGGCTGCACCAATCTGCGAAAAATTTCCATACAACATTTCCTCCCTATCCTGTCCAGAGGGGTTTTCGCTTGTTACATTACATACATTGTGGATATTACAGACTGGGCAGTTACTACGAATTACACCTGTTTTCCCACATACATAGCATGATATTTCACTATTTTCATTTTGCGCTTTATATCTACACGAGTCTTTATTGTGTCCGAATCGACGGCAGGTCACACAATAACGATTTGTTTGTCTCTTGGGCGTAGAATCCAAAGGCGGCGGTGAGTACGCCGTAGTCTCGTTGCGCTGCGTGCGTGTCGGCTCGGCGCGCAGAGTCGACGGGGGAAGTCGCGCCGTCGCCGGCGCCGTTGTGTCAACTCGCGGCGCTCTCGCCGGTTCGACGCGTTGTGGCGCGCGTGTAGTCTCGACGCGCGACGCTCGCGGTGGCGGTGGATGTGCTGTCCCTCTCGCTGTCATCGGTGTTTGCTCCTTAAGGGCGTCCTCGACCTCGCGCGCCCTTCGTAGAAGACGGTCGAACGTCGAACACTCTGCACGAGAAATCCGTTTCCGCACTTTCCGGTGAAGCAACCCGTAGGTGATGTCGATGCCGGCCTTCTCCGTGATGTCGCCGACTGGAAGCTGAGCCAGTAACGCGCGTACGCTGGCCACGAAGATGTCTGTTCTCTCGCCGTCACTTTGTTCTCTTGCGAATATATCGCGATATACGCGGTGGGGCGGTTTGTATTCCCCGTATGCGTTGCGCAGTGCTATTACAATAGCCTCAAAACTAGTAATTTCGTTCCGCACACCGATCCACCATGTAGCAGCGGGTCCGGTGAGAAGCATCGCCATTCCCCGTATCGCATTGTTATCGGAGACATTTGCGCACTCACGGTATGCCTCGATGGCGGCAATAAAAGGTTCTATGTCTTCGTTGCTGCGACCAGAAAAACGTGCAGTACATCTTGAAAAGTCGCCGGCGTGTTCGGCGTGTAGCAGCGTGGGCGCAGTATTGGGCGTAGACGCGGCTGTAGGTTGCGGTAGCGGGTGGACTGTCTCCGCGATTTTATCCAGCAACCTCTCCAGTGTTTCCGCCTGACTCCGCTGCACCGCATGCAGAACAGAAGCCCACGGTGGTGACTCCTCGTCAGCGTCCTCGGCTGCATTTCTTCGTCTCGTTCGCGGCATGGCGTCACGTGAACGGTATCAGGGTTCCCGTTGTTTTTCGGGCCCCGCACGTTGGGCGATCAGTTGTAGAGGAATAACTTAACACTTGGTCTCACTCAATACAAATTTAATAAGTCTTAATTAAGAATTTTACACGAATCTTAGTGGTTTGTTGATTTTCCGTCCTCTCACACTAGTATAATGACAGCTCGCTTTTTCTGGTAAAAAACCCGGTGACGAGGGAGCTCTCCGCCAATCGCGTGACACTTCACTTGGCGGAGGACTCCCATTGGTCGCCGCCTCGCGGTCCACTGCTGGCCCGCGATCCCTACTAGGGTTGCCCACAGAACGTAATTGTAGTACAGATGTACATAAGTTTGAAAATAAACAAAGTAATAGGAACATGTAGGTCTGTACTAGGATTCGAACCTGGGTCGCTCACTTCCGTCCTACTGGGCTACCGCCTTATTAAACATTACTTTGTTGGTAGGTATTCCGATATCAGTCTTCTGGGTGGCTCAATAAATCGACGTACTTACCGTGAAATAGCAATACCACTCGTTTACTGTGTAGGAAAATATCGTGAGATCTTACTGATCTTGTCACGTAGGTACCACCCAACTATTAGGCAAAGGGCGAAAATCTCAAGTCTAACTACGTACATAGGTAGGTACCTATCTACCTACTCTTTTAGTTAAGTGTCCAAAAATAATTATCACATTTCGTTCCGCCATAGATAGCAGTTTCATATAAATTATTATAGCAAGTGTGTTTTGTTTCAATTCGTATAATTTTCTTGTCAATTCACGATAATAACGCGTAGGTATTCTTTAAAGGTTTCAACTGGATACGTAAAGAAGTAAGGTTTAAGAGAGCCTTTAGCTATAGGCAGACAGACTGACTGTCCCCGGATGCAGGGCCGATATAGAAGAATTAGTGAAGCATATTCAAAGAGGATTCGTTACGAATGCATCCGACAGAGAACCAAAGATATCGACATAGCTCAGAGGGCTTAGTGTGAGTTTTTTAACTACTCGATCGCGTTAACGTAAACTCAGTGAGTATGAGTAAGTTAACCGTTCGAACTGGTAAAACGCTGTCACAGTACAACTCGCACTCGCCTTTATTCGTGTTTTGGCTAGTAAACGTGTTCACTTCTCAACGTAAGCAATTACAACTCGCACTCAGCAATTTTAATTTCCATACTTGTCGCTAGGTGGTGCTTCCTCGATGCCATAGAAATATGAGTTTACGTTAACGTGATCGAGTAGATAAAAAACTCGCACTAAGCACTCAGAGAATAGCGAGCTGAAGTGGCAGTGGGCTGGCCAAATCTCGCGAAGAACCGTCAACCGTTGGAGTAAACGTGTTCTTGAGTGGAGACCGCGACTCGGCAAACGTACTGTAGGACGCCCTCCGATCAGGTGGGATGACAACCTGCGAAAAACTGCCGGCAGATGCTGGATGCGGCAAGCTGAAGACAGGGCGCTATGGCGCTCATTGGGGGAGGGCTATGTCCAGCAGTGGACTACATTATATAGCCTGACGAAGAAGAAGTATATTCAAAGACGAGATTTTTTTTGGTTTGTAATTTTATTCCGAATCGACAATATTTCGTTGCCTTGACCAACAATGTCGAAGCGCCTCAGCAAGCTGCGTGTGAGGAGATGAGATCTGCGCAAAACTGCAGCCTTATGATGACGGGCCACTGCCCGCTGAATAAACACTTCCATTCTATGGGACTGACCGACACAGCCCGTTACGCCGAGGATGCCACGAAGAAGACGAAACACCCGCCCATATATGTCAATTCACTGTGTGAGAGCGTGGATGTGTAACGGACATCGATCATGGGAAAGCTGGGATCTCTTCGGGAGGCCAGCGGTAATTTTTACCATCACGGTCTAGGACAGTGCTTCTTAACCTGTAGTCCGCGGACCCCCGGAGGTCCGTCCCCGAGCATAATGTATAAAGGTCCGAAGTCTTCTATGGACCATTTAACAATCTTTTCCAATCCATTTAACAAACTAATGTCAAAATGACATGACAATTTTTTCGTCATGAATCTTTTATTATTTAAAATAATATCTTACGCGAAGGAAGTTTACATATAATTTTTATAATTAGTTACTGTACAACCAGGATAAAAATAAATCTTATTACTCCTAGTCGAACTACTGGCAATGCTACTTGTCCGAGGTTCCACTGGTAGATCCCACTACGAACACAAAACATTGCCCTTGGTTCTACCAGGAAGACTACGCAGTAGTACTACGGACAATAAAGGAATCACACAATCCTCGTGGGCACGCGTGATGATTAAGCCCGTACACTCTCTGGCCTGTGCCCTGCAGTGGGACTTATACACGGTGTCGCTTTTCACACGGTCCAAACGAAATTCATAGATGAACGTACCAAGGGCTTTCAAATAACCCCACGTTACCTAGAATGTGATGTATTAATTTTTTTTTCTTGAACTATTAGGCCTTGGGCCCTTTTTTTTCTTTTAAACATACGCAATTAAATTGCCTCTTTTAATTAAATATTTTCGTGGAATACGGAGCGGTCTATTTAAATAAAAAAAACAATTCTGTAACATTTTTATGTCTGCCGGCTTTCCAGCTCAACTTTCGGTGGCTGTAAAAAAAGCCGGGCAAAAAAACTTTGCTTACCATTTCAAAAACTTGCTTGACATGGTACCATGATACCATGATTTACTCAATCACGCAGTAACGGCCGGCTGAACGGATTTACATGACAATGATCTGAATTGACACATAGGATGAGGTTTGCAGGAGTCAGCTGGCACTTTCCAAGGCCCCGTTTGCACCTTTCGCGTAAGAGCCCGAAATGTCGCCTACTGCCCATTTTTCAAGATGTTTTCCGGCCACTGTTTTAAATACAACGGTCCACTGAGTGGTGTCGAGTGTTGTTGAAAATGGAACGATGACTCGATTGGAGCGCCCCCTCGCGTCGTATATAATATCCGATGTGTGCCACACGCTTTTGTTGTAATTTATTAAAATAAATAGTTTTATTGTAGTCTACTGAAGCCTTCTCATTCCTACAGGTTATGGGCCCAGTCACGCTTCTACTGCGTGATTTCCACTTCTGATTTCAACAAGTGTACGGCTGTACCGCGCGTGTTCTTCGGTAGATACTTACAATCTTACGGTTGATATTTAGGGAAAAGATTCGCAATTCGATCTCAGTTCGTGATACGCTACGCGCGGTGTAGCCCGCTTGCTTCGGGTTGGACAATTAATATAAACATTTACTTCATTACCATAAATCGAGTAAATATAAGTTCGCGAGTGTCTGCTTTTGGGAATTGTGAATTTTTATCGAATTTATTGAAGGTTGGTAATTAGATTAGTTAAACAAGTAAGTACCTACCTATATTGTACAATAGTTTCAATTAAGTAGATATTCTGCCTATGGTATTCAAATGTCAAAGATTTTGATCGTTTTCACATTAATAAGTAATTATCGGTTCTTATCTTCTAATATTTTATTTAAAGGTAATAAATAAACAATTCAAAGTGAAAGTAAATGTTAAATTAAAGATTAAAGTAATATCAAAAAAAGTTTAAAAAATTTGTGTTTAATATTTTAATTTTTCTTTTTTGATAATCAAACTTTAATCCAAGACATGGGGTTTTTTGACCCCAGCCGGGCTTTGAACCTGGGACCTCTTGCATGGTAGGCAAATGCGCTACCAATGCGCCACAGAGGCCGTCTTTTGAATTTGAATGGGAGAATTTGTAAAACGGATTTCGATTTATTTGTTTTAACAGTATCTCAAAATCCCAACATCCCTGCATGCCCCTGCCGAACCTGACTTTTTGAAATTCATGGTTACATAATAAATATTCTTTTATTTAATCCGATAATTGTAGTCGTCAAAGCGAGCCACTTTTAGCTGCTTTGTGGAAATTTCGAAATCTCAAAATATATTATATATCAGATAAGCTGTTACCTACAAGTCTACATACAAAATTTTTATACAGTTCTAGTGAATGCGCTTAAAACTTGAGTTTTCAATGGACTCAATAAAGATGTCTCAGCGGTTTGCATTGAAAAATAGATTTTTTGTTTATTTTTATAAAAAGAAGTTACAAATATAAGCGGAATTATGATGGACGATATCAACCCTAGAATGTCCCCGCTGCTGGGGCACGGGTCTCTTCCTGCATCGCAGGAAGGTTAGGCCATACTCCACCACGGGGGCCAAGTCCGGGTTGGTGGAGGATTGTAAGACAGTGGCGGGCCTTACTGTTAGAAGTTATCAAGCTGCCCATACGGCCTCCGACATGGCTTAACGACTGCTATTACATGAAATGGTTATTACAACCACTTGAGTTAAACAAGTTGTTGCTTAACTCAAGTGATTGATTCCAATCACTCGGTTCGGCTAGGCCATGAGCGCTTCATTAAGATGAACAATCACACTATAATATTATAAAAGCGAAAGTTTGTGTGTATGTTTGTTACTTTTTCACGTCTAAAACGGTTAGAACTTTTTTAATAAAATTTGGTATGGAGTTAGCTGCCATCCTGGATTAACACACTAAGCAACAACAGGGGCGGTCAGGTGCTGGCTGGGTGACCGTCCCGCGACTGCCGGTAGTGGCATTTTTCCGAGCGCTTCCGTGCACCTTAAGCCGTTGGTGCCAGCTGTCATGTAATGACAGCCGTTGCCATGTCAGAGGTCTTATGGGCGGCTTGATAACTTCTGACAGTAAAGCCCGCCACATTCTTACAATCCTCCACCAATCCGGACTTGGCCCCCGTGGTGGAGTATGGCCTAACCTTCCTGCGCTGTGGGAAGAGACCCGTGCCCCAGCATAGTGGACATAGAAGGGTTGATCTCGATATCGATAATATCACGGTTGCACTACACATCTTGTAGGCTGTCTCTGCTGCAGTAATTTTTAACTGACAAAACGTTGACATTTACTTTGATCGTCGCTGTCAGATCGAAAGACGCTGTTGACACACACACACAGTCAAGTTGGTTGGCCTTCAAACGTGTGGTCACTCAGAGCGGATGTGAAGTGCGGAATTCTCGGTCGGAATTTGGGACTTAAGGACTATGAAGCGCTCGTGGCCTAGGCGAACCGAGTGATTGGAATCAATCACTTGGTTAAGCAACAACAGGCGCGGTCAGGTACGGGATGGGTGAGCGTCCCGTGACTACCGCTAGTGGCATTTTTCCGAGCGCTTCCGTGCTTCGCAAGGCACGTTAAGCCCCGTGGTGGAGTATGGCCTAACCTTCCTGCGATGCAGGAAGAGACCCGTGCCCCAGCAGTGGGGACATATAAGGGTTGATAACTTACTATGGGATGGGAGTCTTCTATTTCCTAAAACCACAAGAACTAAAAGATTCACGATCATTATTATTAAGACGCGATTCCTCTAAAACATTCCTAAAACCGCCCCGTTTTTAGTAATCTGTGGTTACGTTTTAATTTTTCGTTAGGCTCAAAAGGACTAGTTTCCAGGGCCGTTAAACCAAATATAAAAGAAAAAAAAACATCTTTCGTTTAAGCAGGCAAACTGCCTCAGAGGAATCGTTTTTTTTTATAAACGACTAGCTTTTGCCCACGACTCCGTCCGCGTGGAAAAGATACAAGGAACAAAATTTTGCAACCCCGTTCACTCCCTTAAGGGTTAAATTTAGAAAAACGGCGAAACTAGTGTTCAATCAATTATGTTGAAGAGTATTTGTTTTAAGTTTCAAGAAAATTAGACAACTTTCTTTACACCCCCCATACCAATTTTTGGCAACCCGTTTGCCCCTTTAGGACTTGAATTTAAAAAAAATCCGGTCTTGTTCATTGCCAACATGTATCTTTGAAAGAAAAAAAAGGGCCCTAGGCCTAATAGTACAAAAGAAAAAAAAATGTATAAAATTCTGGGTAACGTGTCAAAAAAAAATATATCTTGAAAACTATTTACTTTGGCTGAACATACATGGGGGTTACTTGAATAGCCCTTGGTACGCCCTATCTATAAATTTCGTTTGGACCATGTGAAATGCGACACCGCGTATATAGACCCTCTGTGCAAAATTTCAGCTTCCTAGGTCTAACGGCTTGGGCTGGGCGTTAATGAGTGATTCAGTCAGTCAGGACTTTGAATTTTATTTATATAGATGTCGTAAAAGTGTAAAGCACATATTGTGCCAAAAGGCAATTATATAAGTATTTAGGCTACAAAGGGGTTTGCAATTCATGCCAGTTCAATGCATTAGTACTAAGTTTTAGAAAAACATGTAAGCCCTCTTAATTAAGGACTTTGAAAGACTAAGATTCGAGCTTATTTGGCCTTTTTTTCTTGCAACCTAGTTTTCGTGCAACTTTCAATAACATAACATTTACATACTGGCACATACATAGCTTCTGGCCTCACACTAGGATACCCTGTGTCGTGGGAACCAGAAACAACGACGTCACAAACATGTAAACATCCAAGACCTGGGGGTGTTTTTTTTTTGTTCCCAGCCGGGATTCGAACCCGGAACCTCTTGCATGGTAGGCAGACGCGCTACCGCTACGCCACAGAGGTCGTCAGACGTGTCATTAAGACACAGTTTCTGTGTAATCTTCTCTAATATACAAATTAATCGCCGAATGTGTATAATATAAAAATTAATCGATAAGCGAAAATCTCGAGAGCAGCTGAAACGATTAAGCTAATTCTTTTTTAGATTATTGATTGAAATATGCAGAAAATAATTTTTTTGAACTTAAAATAAATACTCTTCAACACAATTAAATTTAGAAAAACGGCGAAACACGTGTTCAACGTGTTTCGCCGTTTTTCTAAATTTAACCCTTAAGAGAGTGAACGGGGTTGCAACAAAAGTCCACGCGGACAGAGTCGCGGGCAAAAGCTAGTAAAATTATAACAAACTAAAAACTAAATTATACTATATATGTATTAGACTCTGATAGGCAACGTGCCTCGAATTTTCATAATAAACAACGAGCGTAGTTGCATGGAATTCCATCCAGGCAAGGACATCAGAACCATGGAGGTACACCCAGACTAAGGCCATTTGGTAATTTTATATTAAACGGTATAATAAAAACGACAGGTTTATTGATTTTTGAAAAGGTTCGGAGGTCATTAGGCAACCAAAGTATTTCGTTTATTTATTTGATATATACAATAAGAAGTTACAGCTAAACCAAAACGCTCATAATGTTACTTAAATATTCCACACAAAAAAATACTATAGGTATAAGTGTAATCTTAAATGAACTTGTTGAAATTAAAATGACATGTTGGACATCGCTTAAAAACTTATTGAGCAGGGCGAGGGTGCTAGCCGTGGGCGCGGCGCGTGCGCAGCGGGAGCGTAGTTACGAACTTACTTAAAATTGAGGAGACGTAGACCAACATTAAGATGAAATAAAATCAAGTTAAAGAAAGCGGTCGTGGCCTACTCGGACCGAGTGATTGGAACCAACGGTCCGGTACAGGATGGGTGGCCGTCCCCGTGACTGTCGCGAGTGGCATTTTTTTCGAGCGCTTCCGGGCTTCGGAAGGCACGCTAAGCCGTCGGTGTCGGATGTCATTCAATGGTAGTAAAGTTGTTAAGCCATATCCGAGACCTGATAGCCTGACGGCTTGATAACTTCCGATTATAAGACCCACCACTGCCTAACAATCCTCCACGAACCCTGTCTTGGCCCCGTGGTGGAGTATATCCTAACCTTCCTAAGACGCAGGAAGAGACCCGTGCCCCAGCAATGGTTTTGTTATCAATAAAAGAGGTTGATAACAATAACTTGAAGAAGTCGGTACCTACCATTGCTGCAACAGTAGGTAATGTCGATTTACGGGATCGATTTCACCGGGTCGAATTGTCCCGGGGTCGAGATGTCATAGAACCGACCACCATAACATGTTCACGTTGCCGACTGTACCTAGTCGCTTAATTGAGGGTCCACGACAAGTCAATATTAGATAGAAGTTCCTTCAGTTTGACGATGTATGTAGAATAGTACAGCTTCAACTAGAGACGTACAAAAGAACAGATTTGCAGTGACCCACAGATTACCAGTGACCAAGGTATTTGGTGGAGCCAGTAGTTTGCCAGATTCTTTTTTCCCTAATTTCAGTGGGTTTATGCCAGGTAAAGACGAAAAGGCATTATTTTCTTTTAAAATGTTTAAAGTAAGAATTTATCCGCGTTGTCGAATGCAAATAAAACGTATACATATTCTCTTCATGATACGGATAAAAGATAATTATTTATTAGTACAAAAACAGTAAGGCCCGCCAGTGTCATACAATCCTCCACCAATCCAGACTTGGGCCCCGTGTAGGGCCTAACCTTCCTGCGATGCAGGAAAAGTCCCGTGCCCCAGCAGTGGGGGCGTACAAGGGTTGATATCGAATATAAAAACGAACCTAAACCTAAAACGTATATTTTCTAATTCAAATAAAATATTTGTCGTAAATATTTGTCACTGACGTAGTTCAGAAGTGTAGCAGGCTGTAGTGGCAGTGGGCTTGTCACATCAGTCGCAGAACCGATGATCAAGGGAAGTAAAAATTCCTGTTACTACTTCGATAGCCAGTAGTAACATGGGGAAAAAAAACTACCCGTGTTACTACTGGTAGTAAGTTTGGTAGTAACACGGGTAACGACGGGTTGAAGCAGACGGGTTCTCGAATGGAGACCACGACTCGGCAAGTGATCGGATCTTGTGGCGCACCTGGGGGAGACTTATGTCCAGCAGTGGACTGCAATAGGCTGAAATGATGATGATTTGTCGTAAAATGTTTGTAGAGTACCGAGAGGCTGGCGGCACATTACCTCGCTGTATGGCGAGGCTTAACCCGAATGACGTAATCCGTCGGGCTCTTGCCAGCGTAGGCGTGCCTGCAGTCCTTGAGCCGGTACTTTGGGATAGCACGCGACGATGGCAAGAGGCCCGACGGAATAACGCTCATTCCTTAGAAACATGGTCTGGGACGCAACATGTGTCGATACGCTTGCACAGTCCCATTATCCACGCGACCGCCTGCCATGCGGGCGGGGCGGTATCCAATGCAGCGTCTAATAGAGGCACAAATATTCAGTCATCAGACAGGGGTTATATTTGTATCTTTCAGTGTAGAGCCATGGGGTCCGGTGGCACGACTCCTCTTTAAGAAGATCTCGCCACTCTTGGTCGACGCTTCAGGAGTCCCTGGGGCTCATGATACTAAGAGGCGTAACGTGGGTGTCGGCCGCCCGGGGCGCAAGATTTTAGTCCTGACAAAATAGACATTCCAGTTTTCATTAATTCCCAGCAAGGTGGGATCTTGCGTAGTTCTTAATTAGGTCATTCTGAGTTATAGCTGGAAACATACGACCTAACTTATAGTTATAACGTTCTTTAAGCCGCAGTTTCTGCGCTACTTTGAATAAAACCTCTTCATCTCATTTCTTATGCCGAGCTATCAGCCTTCTGCGCATAGCCTGTGAAGCCTGCGAGCGAAGCAACCTTGGCGCAACAATAGGCCGTTAGCATTTATGGGGTAGTCAGAGACATCGTAGTAGACGATTGGGCGACCAAATACGGACGATGCGGTGTCGGGGCAGGCCATGGGACAATTCTCCAGGAAAACTAATTAAACACTTGACCAATGTTGCAGTACAAAGACTGCCAATGTTGGTTCCGCGAACTCAAGATACCGTGGAAAGGCCACGAGAGTACCTAGAATTATATGTGTCACTAAATCGTAGGATCTGTTTGTATGTCCAATACATAATCCAAATACAGTCTATTTATCCTTACATGTCCAATTTAGTAAACAAGATTCTAACCTCAAAATATACATTTGATGCCAAAACTAGATATTTGGTCGCAAACTCATGAACTTTGTTAATAAAATTTGCGTCGTATTATCTAACTGAAACACTGTCCTAAGTTTCTTCACAGGAATCAGGAATAAGTCAACTTTACCAGTAGAATCTTGTTAACTAAAATTGACAAGTAAGGCTATATAGATTGTAGTTCAGATATCAGCCCTTCGTAGTATGTCCCCACTGCTGGGGCACGGGTCTCTTCCTGTATCACAGGAAGGTTAGACCATACACCACCACGGGGGCCAAGTCCGGGCTGGTGAAGGATTGTAAGACAGTGCCGGTCCTTCTGTCAGAAGTTATCAAGCCACCCATAAAGCCTCTCACATGACTTAACGACTGCCATTACATGACAGGCACCAACGGATTAAAGGTCTTGCGGAGCACGGATGATGTGCTTGGAAAAAATGTCACTAGTAGCGCTTGAATAAAATGCCACTACCGGTAGTCACGAGACGGTCACCCATCCTGCACCTGACCACGCCTTTTGTTGTTGCATAATTCACATACATCCTACTAATATTATAAACGTGAAAGTTTGCGAAGATATTTGGACGTTTAATCACGCGTGGGCAGTCCAAGGATAAAAAGTATTATGAAAACTTTTACGTCAGACATGACAGATGGATCAATCGACCCGACAAGGATTTATCCTTGTCCGGTATCGAACCCGATACGCTCGTATTAAATATTGAAAAAGTAGAAGAAGATTTTTTTTCTAACAAGAGTGACACACACAAAAGTACAATTAAGTCGATATAACGACAAAAGAAAATAGACAGCAAAAGAGAGGCTTCACAAAGAACGCCGCTCAAATTAAGTTTAAGATTTTTTTTTTCACTGGTGGCTCTACTTAGCTCCAAGCAGCCCCTTGAAGTCGCAGCCACAGAGCATTTCTTTATTTATTATTTCACTTAAATAACTGTACAATGCGGCGGACTTAATGAATAAAGCAATTTCTACCAGTGCCCCTTGGTGGGGACATAATGGGTGGATGATGATGAATTGTGTTGTAATTGTATTGTTTATTAATTTTATTATTCAAAATTGGGAACGAAATTTTCTAGTATTTAGGTACATTGTATTGGCTACCTGCAGTTTAAAAGTTACTGTTATATCTCCTGATGAACAATAATATTTTTATAGATGGGTACCTATACTGACTGGAAAGTTAGAAATGAAGTAAAGTATTATTTGTCAAAAAACCGTAAAAATTTAACGAAGTTCTTTTTAAGAACTCCATTCCTCTAAAACTCTTCTCAAGTGCATATTAAATACTCCGTGGTACAGGGATAGATTTAAACTTGATTTGAAAATCAAGATTCACTTCTCAGAGTCAATCGTATTTTTTTGTATTAGACTGCAAAATTTTTATTCCTATACAAACAATAAATGTAGGTATCTAAGTAGGTAATATATTAGTCATATAGACGTAGGAAAGTAATCAACTATTAATCTACGCTTAATTCTATCTGATACAAGCCGATCAATCTGGGAATTAGGCAAAATTATCAACTCGGGGAATTTATCTTTTCTAGTTTCTATCATACAATGATAACAAAAACTATTCTAATAGTTAATAGCTTCTTATCTATAAGTATATATCTAAATCTTTTCGAAGCGCTCGTGGCCTAGGCGAACCGAGTGAATGGAATCAATCACTTGTGCTAAGCAACAACAGGCGCGGTCAGGTGCAGGATGGGTGACCGTCCCGTAACTACCGCTAGTGGCATTTTTCCGAGCGTTTCCGTGCTTCGCAAGGCACGTTAAGCCGTTGGTGCCGGCTGTCATGTAATGGCAGTCGTTAAGTCATGCCTTATAGGCGACTTGATAACTTCTGACAGTAAGGCCTGCCACTGTCAGAAGTTACCAAGTCGCCTATAAGGCCTCTGGCACTTAATGTCTATAATTTAAAAAGTACTTAACTTAGATTTATTTTAATATTTTTCTGGTAACTGTCACTATCTAGCCTATGAACCCTTTTTGGCTTGACGTTGATTTTTGGGACACCCTGTATATATATACATACATATAAAGTTTTTACGCGTCTCTTCCGTCAGTTGATAGTGACAATGTTGCTAGTTGAAAAGCCGTTGAAAAAAACAAAAGAAGGAAATGTAAACAGAAGCGCTAAGAATAAGCTAAACAATATCATTATCGACCAAGTGCCAAATTGCTTTGTACCTGCAGAAGTGACGGAGACTACCTAGTTCTTAAGGCCTGGCCAAACCAAGGCGTCCAGTACGCGTCCGCGGTGGGCGAGCGCGGTAGCGATCAGTTGTTGCGTACGAACTTGTAGCGACGTGTTCACATCGAGGCGTCCTCTGTTTGGCCGCGGCGTCCCGGTGCAGCGTCTGCACGCAGTGCAGCGGTGGCGATCAGATCGCGCTTGTTACATAAGGACGCTGCACGCAGCTATTTTTGTTGGAAAAAACTGTGTTTTTTAGTTTTTAAAGTATTCATGATGGCACAGTCGTTCTTCTGGTAATATTGGAGTGCGATAGTTTGTATACTCTTTTTTAATAGAGTCTAATTATATCCAAAAGCTTATCAAAGCATTCGATAGACATTCTATAGTAAATGAAAAATAGCTTTTCATCTTCACGTAATTGCCAGTGCAAGGTATGGAATTCACCTTCCCTTTCTCTGGTTTCATTTATACTGTGTACCCATACTCTTGTTCTTCTGAAAAAAAACATACCCAATGAGACATTAGCTTACAATTGACGTTCACTAGAATTACTGTGATTATGTTGTACTTGCCTTTCTTGTTCCTCTTCATCTTCAATGAGAACAGCCAAAAGTAAAACTTCTTCAATTTCACTTTCTGTATCAGAGAGCATTGTAGTTAATGACGTGACTCCAGCCTGGTGAACGCAAGAACAAACGCGACAGTCTGAACAACTTTTGCACGCGCTGTTATCGCCACCACGTACGCCATCGCCACCGCGGACGCGACCTGGACGCCTTGGTTTGGCCAGGCCTTTATTGCGTTGACGGAGTATGACACCTCAATCATAATTCTTATGTTTACATCAGTGAAGCCTTTTACGCTTATTCGTTATTTATTAAGTAAGTACGAAATAACCGGCCAGTGATTGCATTAGAACAGACAGGTCTTACAATAATATAAACTCTGTTAATTAAGTGTCAAAAGACTGAAATACAACTTTAGTTCTAAGAGTATTTTCTCCATAATACCTAATCTAGATTTGATGATGGCACAACCTTGCGCTATGGCGCTCATTAGGGGAGGGCTATGTCGAGCAGTGGACTAATATAGCCTGAAGAAGAAGAAGAAATCTAGATTTCAAAACCTATTTAGAGGCTAAAAATTTCGCCCATGCCGGGATTCGATACTAATTGAGCTCAATTGGTAGAGCGCTGGCACGGATAGCCAGAGGTTGCGAACAAATCTTTTTTCGGCGTATAGGTAACGCCGAAAAAAGATTTGTTCAAATCGGTTCATAATTGGCGGAGTTATCGCGTAACAAACATAGAAAAACATACGGGTCGAATTGAGAACCTCCTCCTTTTTTTGAAGTCGGTTGAAAATAGTCCGTAGTGAAGATTTTACTTGGAAAAAGGGGTAAACACAGATTAAATAAACTACCTTTGAGAAGTGCTTTAGAGAGATCGTATTTTAAAATAGGTAAAGCCGTAAAAAATGGACGAAGAGTGATCTGTAAACTGTTGCTTATGTTTTACGTTCGTCACTTTATTCATAACACGATACAAAAGAAAAATATACATTTATCCAACACCAATATAAATAAATAAATAATAGTAATGAAACCAAATTAAAATAGTAATAAGTTCGTTATAAGTAATCTTGCAATCTTTCACTATACCTACTTCGTTATCAACCCTTGTATGTCCCCGCTCTGCTGGGGCACGGGTCTCTTCCTGCATCGCAGGAAGGTTAGGCCATACTCCACCACGGGGCCAAGTCCGGGTTGGTGGAGGATTGCAAGACAGTGGCGGGCCTTACTGTCTTACCTTACAGAAGTTATCAAGCAGCCCATAAGGCCTCATGCACGTCCCTTGCGATGCACGAAAGTGCTCGGAAAAATACCACTATCATTAGTCACGGGACGGTAACCCATCTAGCACCTGACCGCGCCTCTTGTGATTGATTCCAATCATCACCTTTTCATTTCATTAAATTTTATTTCACTTCATTCGGTGCGATTGGGCCACGAGCGCTTCTTCGAGAGTACCTACTATTACAGGTGTCCATTCTATTATATACGGCTATCAAGATCATTTTGAAGAAAAAATCAATCGGCGTCACCGCATAGTAACAATTTTGTCAAGGCTCGGAGCGAAATGACGACGTAGGATGAGTGTCATGTTTCCCAACTTGCTATGCGGCCAAAGTTCAAGCCTGACTAACTGATTAGTTAAACAGTAAACCTACCGAGCCTGTTTTTGGGCGAAGGGCTTAGAGATTGTCACGTGACGTATCACATGATGAAATAAGATGAGAAAAGTCGCGATAAATTGATAAAAGCTGTACTGGAAACATCAAATCACATTACACTATACAATATTATTGAAATCGCGACAGCCGTTTAGACGCGAAGAAGTAACACACATACTTTCGCCTTTATAATATTAGTATATATTATAAAGGCGAAAGTTTGTGAGTATGTTTATTACTTTTACGCAGCTTTTAGGGGCAGTTTTAGATACGCGGCCACGAAATGTTGGAATAATATCCCATCACCTATTCGTCATTTAAATTCAAAATATTCCTTTAAGTTGAGACTTAAATCGCACTTAATCACGTTGCAAAAATCTTTTACCGGCTAATATCACTTTTTCAGTAACAGCCTGATAAAACCAGCTTGAAAAACTATGTTGTGTCTGACCTGTGTCTGTTGTGGTACCTATATTATATTTCTTACTGTATATTGGATAAGGACAATGGACAAATGCAATACTAATCTTAGAGTTAATTTGATCATTCTAAACTCTGTTTCTGGTATTATTAAGCGTTGAACTGATTTTGGGCTCCGTACATATTTATCTAAATAATTTTAATGTTAATATGTATAATTTGCCTAAGTCTGCGGAGGAACGGCACGAAGTTTAGTAATGTGTAATTTTATTAATTTACACATGTAAGAGCATGTTTCCATGTATCGTCACGGGTCTTTGTGCTGCTGTGATACTCGTGACTGTCTCTCAAAAGGGTCTGGCTGAAAACCAGCGTTGCAGATTTTATCTGTAGCACATGCTGAGCCCAGTCACCTTTTTATATCCAGGACACACATTGCCGCACTTACTGATTGAGAATTTTGATCGAGAATTGCATGTTTCTTGATGCAAATGGATTTTAATCAAAATTGGGTGTAAATCTTAATTTCACCCAAATATTTTAATGTGTTTTGTGTATGAGTTTTCTTTTTTTTTGTGTTTAGTATTAATTTCATCCAAATGTTTAATGTGTGTCTTGTGTATGAATAAAGCATTATTATTATTATTATTATATATTATTATACTTCTTCGGGTCTACACGGCTGTCGCGATTTCAATAAAATTTGGTATGGAGTTAGCTGACGCCCTGCATTAACACATAGGCTACGTTTTACTGCGTGAAATTTTTTACGGCCTGGGTGGCGCAGCGGTTTGTCACGCTGACTGTAAAACCGAAGGTCTCGGGTTTGATCCCCGGCCGGGACAATGTAGGAAACGAACTTTTCTAGTTTGTCTCGGGTCTTGGATGTTATCTATGTGTTTATTGTATTAAGGCCCTGTTTCACAATCTGCAAATAAAGTTCCGGATAAGCTATCCGCAACCAGGGCTGCCGTTTGTTCTAAATTTGAAGCCATAAACAAACCCACGCAATATAGGAATATTTATTTAAATTTAGAACGTGTTAGCACGGTCATAGCATGGTCGTGTTAGCACCTATAACACAAGTCATTTAGTTGTACTTAGTATAGGGCTAAAGAGGTCTGTGTAATATGTCCATGAATATTTTTTTTATTTATTTATTTAATTAAAATAAATATTTTTTGGCGGAATTCAGCAAAGTAATTTTAACTTTTTAATGCTATTATGGATTTTCGCAAAGTAACGCCTGATTCTATACAACGTTAATTAAAATAATAGGGGTTAAAGTATGAAATTGCCGTTTTATTGCAATAGGTTCTTTGGATTGACATAGCATCTTCATGGTTTGAGGATATCGAATGAAACTTTTTTCAAATGGTTTCTATGATGTTCTTTTTTTAAAAAATGTGAAACATTTGAATATCGACTTTCAATTGTTTTTGTTATCCAATTTAGACAAGAAAGATGGATACTGCGAAAATTCGAGTGATTTTTGAATACGAGTTCCGACGCGGAACTAACGCGGCAGAAACAGCCCGCAATATCAATGCTGCGTTTGGAGAGGGGTCTACTAATGAACGCACCGTGCGATTTTGGTTAAAAACGCTTTCGTGATGGAAATTTCGACTTAAAGAACGAGCCACGAGGAAGACCGCCCACAAAGGTGAATAACGATGAATTAAGAGAGATAGTGGAAGCCGATCCTAGTCAAACTACCCAGGAATTAGCGGCATGTTTTAACGGCATTAGTAGACCCCTCTCCAAACGCAGCATTGATATTGCGGGCTGTTTCTGCCGCGTTACTTCCGCGTCGGAACTCGTAGGTATTCAAAATTCACTCGAATTTTCGCAGTATCCATTTTTCTTGTCTAAATTGAATAACAAAAACAATTGAAAGTCGATATTCAAATGTTTCACATTTTTTAAAAAAAGAACATCATAGAAACAATTTGAAAAAAAATTCATTCGAAAACCACAAACCATGAAGATTCTATGTCAATTCAAAGAACCTATTGCAATAAAACGGCAATTTCATACTTTAACCCCTAATATCTTATTCCCATGGGAAAATCGATAAACCGCGGGTAACACCGCGGGGCACAGCTAGTTTACAAATAATAATAAAAGTGCGGAGTATACAGGGTGATTTAAGAAACCCGTACTTCCCGGAACTAGCTGACGCGGATCCCTTAAGGCGCTAGGCGGTGCTAACTAGCGCCCCACCAATGAAAAAACATCATACCGTGTCGAAAAGTAAACATCATAAAGCTTAACAACTGTGACAACTATTTCTTAGCCTGTACGTAATACAGAGAATAGTGTAAAGAGGTTCGAAATTTCACTGATGCCGGTGAGTCGCCCATTAGCTCAGTTGGAAGAGCGCTGGCACGTACAGCCTTGCTGAGGTTGCGGGTTCGAGTCCCGGCATGGGTGGAATTTTTAGCCTCTAAATAGGTTTTTAAAAACTATTTCTTGTTCTATTTGCCTAGAACCTGGGATTAACAAACTACGACTTTAAACGATTTCCGCTAAAAACGATAGTTTTTGGCAAAGTTTTGCCAACAGTTTTGCTTTAGTGTTGCAATCCGATTCTTGACAATAGTTTCTAAAAGGAGCTTCTACGATATTTTTTAAGATTTGTGATGACGAAGATCTAAGATAAAAACCTATTAAAAGGCTAAAAATTCCACCCATGCCGGGATTCGAACCCGCAACCTCTGGCTATCCGTGCCAGAGGTTGAATCCCGGCATGGGTGGAATTTTTAGCCTGTAAATAGGTTTTTAAATATGTCCTTAGCACGGGTTAGTGCATTAAAAATAAAAAATAGTATAAGATCTAAGATAGACAAAACTTTATTGCACCACAAAAAAAAGAATTACATTTACCTCGTCGTCGTCGTCATCGTCAGGCTATACTAGTCCACTGCTGGACATAGCCCTTTCCTAATGAGTGCCATGGCGCCCTGTCTTCAGCTTGCCGCATCCAGCATCTGCCTGCAGTTTTTCGCAGATCGTCATCCCACCTAGTCGGAGGGCGTCCTACACTACATTTACCTATAAGTTCTTAAATTAATATTAGAACGACATTCAAATGGCGCTGTATAATAATTCAGAAAGAGAGATAAAGCATCTTTTGACACTCTTGTAAGTACCTACGTACTGTATTCGATATCAACCCTAGTATATCCCCACTGATGGGGCACGGGTCTCCTCCAGCATTGCAGGTTAGGCCATACTCAACCGCAGGGCTTAGCCTCTGACTTAGTTTAACGACTGCCATCTATTGACGGCAGCCGGCACCAACTGCTTAACGTGCCTTGCGAAGCACGGAACGGCTTGAAAAATGCCACTAGCGTTAGTAATAGACGGTCACCCATCCATGCACTAAGCGCGCCCTATGTAGTTTAACTTTCGTGATTGTTAAGATCACTCAGGCAGCCGGGGCTGCGAGCGATTCAAAATGAAGGAGAAATATGGCTCACACCATTGAATTACTTTAAATTCAATGCTCACACATAATGAAGTCACTCTAAATTAAGACAAACTCTAACAGATATTATTCAGGAAATTCGCATTTTAGAAGTAACCCTGTAGAGCCCAGCTAGTCAATAAAAAATACCTAAAGGGCGGGTCATTAAAACGAGTTTCAAACTAGCTGCGGGACTTAACCTGTATTTCGTTTACGGTTTTTTTTCAACTGGACTTGAGTACCTAACTGGAAAAACAAGTGTCCGATAGATGAAACTTGTAATATTATATAAATATTAATTTGTAACCAATAGGTTACGTAACCCAATAGGGTTACGGAACAGCGGAGATCAAATACCGAAGGGCAAGATAAAAACTGGATGGGTGACCGTCCCGTGACTGCCGCTTGTGGCATTTTTTCCTGTCCTTCGCAAGGCACGTTAAGTCGTCGGTGCCGGCTGACAGGTAATGGCAATCGTTAAGCCTTGTCAGAGGCCTTATAGAGACCCGTGCCCCAGCACTGGGGACGTACAAGGGTTGATTGAAACCAACTGTTTATAAGTATGTTTGTTTCTATGTTAACTCCTTAAAAAATAATAGGAATATATCGGTATGAAATTAGTATAAATCCAACAAAAATAACAAAATCACGGCAAAGTCTAAATAGAAAAACAACGAAATAAAATAAAATGACCAGAGTGCTTAGTGCGAGTTTGACAGATCCAATCGAATAACTTTACTACCGCGTTAATCGAGCATTGAGTAGAGTATGAGTAAGTTATCCGTTCGAACTGGCAAAACGCTGTCACAGTACAACTCGCACTAGCGTTTATTCGTGTTTTGGCTGGTAAACGTGTTCACTTCTCAACGTAAACCATTAAAACTCGCACTCAGCAATTTCCATACTTGTCGCTAGGTGGCGCTTCCTCGATGCCATAGAAATATGAGTTTACGTTAACGCGATCGAGTAGTTAAAAAACTCGCACTAAGCACTCAGGTTTCTACCGGACTGCGAAGACAAAGCTTGCCTGAAGCGTGGTTCAAAAAATGTGTTAAGTACACTTTGTGCCAAAAGGGCTACTATAACATGAAGGATTATTTAGATGACAATGATGTCTTAAAGCCAGTACAATGCATGAGTTTTATGTTTTATAATAATTATGTAAGCTCTGTTAATTAAGAACTTCGAAAAGACTAAGTTTGGAGTTTTTTTGACCATTGTTTGTTCCAAAATTATTTAGATTTTGAAATGGACACCTAGTTTAAATTGTAACGTTCCTTAAGCCGCAGTGTCTGCGCTAGGTACTTTGAATAAAACTTTTTCGTTTCATTTCATAACCACTGACACTATTTGTATAAAATTTGCACGCCTTCGGCGGCAATCGAACACACGACTTCCATTTGGTACCAAAACGTGTAACCGCTAGACCAACGATGCATTCGAGTTTATCTCGATCTAGACATACTCAAGTGACAATATTGACTCGGCCGTAACCCTGCCCGGTGCCTTGGTCGCGGCGTGAACATACAGATCAAGTAGGTACATAGGTACAGTCCATTATGGCGCAATGTGGACTCAAGCGGTTAGCGCGCGCCTTGTTTACACACGCTACACCTAGGGTTGCCAACTCTACCGGAATTCCGGGATTCTCCCGTAAAAAGGCAATAAGTTTTTTAAATCTCCCGGCTCTAGGAACGCAGCTAAAATCCCCCGGATATTTTAATCGCTTCAGCGAAAAAAGCTTGTAAAATTCACTCTATCGATCCTAATCGCAAACGCCGCCGCTGAACGTGTTTTTAGCGTAATAAATGAAATGTGGTCGAAAAGTCGTAATCGGCTGAATGAAACTCATGTGAAATATGAAATACAGGTGTGCACAAACTTCAAATACACCTGTAAATAATTTTACAATTTCATTTTATCTAACCAAAGGCGTTACAGGCCGCTCGAAATGTAAAGAAATATAATTTCAAATAGAAATATTTTACTTTCATAGATTTTTTATTTCACCTCCCGGATTTCTGATACACAGTTGGTAACCCTAGCTACACCTTAGACGTACACGCAGACAGTGCGTCTTTTTTATAAATGTTATGTAGTCTGTTAGCTTTTAGAATATCCCTCGGCTACTATTGGATAGAATCGGATATATTCGTGTAATTAAAACATCGGAACTAATATGACACTTAGGGTCTGTTTCACAATCTGCAGATAAAGTTCCGGATAAGCTATCCGCAACCAGGGCTGCCGTTTGTTCGAACATTGTGAAACATGGGCTTAATAATATAAATTTTTTTTTTTAATTAATCTATACAGATCAAGAAGTAGTATTTCGGCGAAAACCGAAGCCTGCTCTAGAGCCCGAGGTATATTCTAAAAGCTAACTGACTGTAGGTGCTTCGCAAGGCACGTTAAGCCGGTGCCGGCTGCCATGTAATGTCAGTCATTAAGCCATGTCAGAGGCCTTATGGGCGGCTTGATAACTTCTGACAGTAAGCCCCGCCACTGTCTTACAATCCTCCACCAACCCAGACTTGGTCCCCGTGGTGGAGTTTGGTCTAACCTTCCTGCGATGCAGGAAGAGACCCGTGCCCCAGCAGTGGGGACATACAAAAAGTGGATGTCGATGTATGTGTCCAACTTTATAGTTTATTGCCACCGTTTGGAAGCTCGGCACATTTCTACGTAAGTAGTAATAATTTTATGCCCTACACGTGAACTCGAGGAAGAATAACGATTTCATAGTTATTGTACTTATACAGTTTGATTAGAGAACGTTGTGGTCTGAAATAGGATTTATAGGGACCTATAGCCACCTATCTCCTGCGTGCAGGCAGATTTTTCAATTTCATGTCTGATAAGTGTGAAATGGATTTGTTTAATACTAAACATTCTGAGGCGAGGCGCGTGCTTAATCAGTTGTTTTTTGACACGTAGTTTTTTTTTTTTTTTTTGAACTGGGTGGAGCTTGGTTAAATCAATCTATTTTATAAATTGATTAATTACTGCTTTCTTATTTGTATTTCTATTTTTGGTGTAATTTTCTTATTATGTTAGTGGTGTCACATGTGAACGGTCTGCGTTCAAGCTAATCTAAAACTAATTGTGAAGACTTTTAATTGGCTGAGTGTGTCCTATTTATCTATGTAATGTAAACTTGTAATAGCTGTTAGTCTTCCTAGAGAATAAAATAAAATAAATAAAATAGAAAGGATACATCGACCAAATAGCGGATGTACTCGTATTAGCAAAGGGGAAGATAAAAAGTACCCGGAACCGGCGTGCGTGCATGCAGTTATGAACGTTGATGAAGCGAAGGTGATCTGTCAGGATCGTGGCAAGTGGCAGTCCCTGGTCTCTGCCTACCCCTCTGGGATACATGCGTGAGCCTATACGTATGCATTTAGACAGGATGAAGGAAGAATTTTTTGAACAGAATTATACTGAGCGAATGTGGGTGGAAGAGCCCGTAACAACCATCACAAGCGGACATACTTCAACCAAATATTAACCGAGAACCGAAGGAGCGAGAAACCCGGTAGTTCATACCAGTGAGGTATGTACTACCACTTTCTTTATTTTGAAAGTCGCAGGCATCTGCGAATTTTTAGTTACAATACCACACGCAAACGTGAAGGAAAGCATCGTGAGGAAACCCGCGGCCCTTTTCCTTGCGTTTCCGGTGGGCTAGGCCGACTAAGCTGTTAGGGTGGTAGGTGCTGGGCAAACCTATCCATCTAAAAGCTATGTCCCAGGCACTGCAGCGCCCGAGTGGTCCCTTTACCCATCTAATGTGAAGGTGCCGCTGGACGCTGTACAAAATAATCATCTTATTAAGTAGATGCAGAGGCCAGTTGCACCGTAACCCTGACTGAATCTTCAGTAAAGTTATTAGTAGTAAGGATTTCCACGTTTTTAGTTTACCAAGATCGGGTTCTTCCACGTAGTCAAACTATTTTGTCAAACTGATTTGACCACGTGGAAAATTCGTTCCTCGTGGTCAAATTAAAGTAATGATCCTTCCTGTATAAGATTCTAAATGCCAAAAAGTAACTAACAATTTTTTTTTAATTTAATACTAGCTGTCCCGGCGAACTTCGTACCGCCCTATAATCAAGAAATATCTGTTACCTTTTTTTTACATAAGAACCTTCTCCTAATAATAACAAATACAACAAAAAAAGAATTAGTGAAATCGGTCCAGCCATTCACGCGTGATGCCGTGACCAAGTGAAAAAGGGATTCATTTTTTTATATATATAGATTAGGAAGACTAACAGCACATGACAAAGAGTAACAAAATCATTAACATACAGAAGGCCAATTATAAGTCTCCACTCATAGGAAAAGAAAAAATTAGCACTTAAGCTCTTAAAGCAAAAATCTAGTGACAGTTTAAAGCACTACATTAATATTTAAAAGAAAAAAAAACAGTCCATTAATTGTTTTAACCAACAAAGAAATCTGAACTAAGTTTATCCTTCAAGCTTTGGACTGAAGAATTAAGAAATAACTCACGTAGGTAACTCCTTATTTAACTTCAAAACGTGGAATATTTTCACTTCAACATAATTTAAATTAGTTTATTATTTATTTTACTTCTAGCAGCGCCATCTAGTGGCGAGTAGCAAAATTTTTGTAAGAAAGTAGAGGCCTCGTAACAAAAAAACTGGATTGTGATCTCAGGAAAGGGATCAACTTTATTGCTAACGAATTAATTGTTAAATAAAGTTTTCGTAAAGTCGAATAAAGTTTTTCTTCAATTTATTGTGGACGAGTAATCAATTGACACTTGTTTGCCAAAATCTGACCTCTGGCTAGAAGGCAAGAAGGTAAGGCCATACTCAACCACGGGGGCCAAGTCCGGGTTGGTGAAGGATTGTAAGACAGTGGCGGGCCTTACTGTCAGAAGTGATCAAGCCGCCCATAAGGCCTCTGACATGGCTTAACGCCTGCCATATTACATGACAGCCGGCACTAAACATCTTAAAGTGCCTTGCGAAGCACGGAAGCGCTCGGAAAAAGTGCCACTAGAGGTAGTCACGGAACGGTTGCTTAACCCAAGTGATTGATTCCAATCACTCGGTTCCACTTGAGTTAAAATATAATGTAATAAATTAAATAGCTTGCTATTTGACTGTTGTTATACCTAGAAACGTGTTCTTCACCTCGTGATCGCTCGTGGGTTGGTCCAGCCTGCATTAAATAAATTATATGCATACAGTACTACACATCATAAAGTCCCTTCGGGAATCTACGTTCGCGCAGACTATAGTCTGATTTTTAATTCCGTAATAAGGCCGCCACTTGTACTGTACTGTTATTTTATAAGTCTCTTATGTAATCCTTGGTGTACATGCAATAAAGAATATTCTATCTATCTATCCGTAGAATTCTTACAGTTATAATTTTTTGACAAATCAGAGATTACAAACCTTTTGGGCCAGGCACATTTTTCAATTTCAATACGAGTCTGAATATCTGAGTCTATAAATTTTATTTGTTAGTGAATGTTTCCATTTTACAAAGTGCGGTGCTCCACGTTAAAATTGAATTTACGACGAGTGATAATTACGTCTCTTTTCGTCACAACCAGCAAAAACTGCGCAAGTAAAGATAACATATTTTTATTAAAATCTTTAATCAAAGAAGTCGAATGAATGAATTCAATGAAAATCAATCAAAGTGTCAGACGCGACGTGACAGCTAACATTTTATTCTTCTAAAAAGGTTTACTTATTAAACCTTAAATTAGGTGGCGGTGTTGTCAGCTCTAGAATAAAACAAAGTAATTAAAGTTAATTCTATGTATTGTTCATGATATTTAAATATTTGTTATTTTTGTATTAAGTCACTTAAGCAAGTAAATACGTAGATTTAACCTTATGTAGGTAAAACATAAAAAATACGCAGCATTTAATTTTTTATTATTCTGAAATGGGTCAAATTTGTCTCTTTTTCGGTGGAGAACTCTTTTAGTAGCAACACTAACGAAATGTCTGAATTCTACGGAATGCAAAATCAGACTGTATGAAGAAGTGTAACGAAAGTACCCGAAGCTATGAGTACATTCAACATGATCTTTAACCGATACGGTTAAGGTGCAGAATTGAATGCCGCAGTAGCGCTACCTGTTTCACTCACGCTAATATTGCCAAACTAAGTCACCTGCATCGATGAAGTTGAATCAACCAATAGCAACAAAGGCGCGCGGCCTGCCATAAAATTAAACTATCTGATTGGTCGATCAACTTGCCGCACATCCAATATTTGGTCATCTGCACAGGTACATCCGCGAGACTTATTTCTTGTGTAGCACTGTACGTACGCTTTGCGCGCTAAGTGGTCAGTCAATATTGAACATGACATCAAACCTAGAACTGCAGAAGAGTACGCTTCTTATGCATTCAATCATTGGTTCTTAGGTACCAACTTGTGAGAAATATGCAAATGTTTATACCCTCTTTCATGTAGGTATCCTATCCTAGTATATCTACTTATCGACCTAGTGTGTATCTAGTGTGGGGCCAGAAGGAATGTATGTAAATGTAATGTTGTATTATGTATCATGCATGTACCAATGACTTTGTTTTCTAAGTTATGTACATTTAAGAACTTATATAAGCAAAACCACTAGCTAACTGTGATGGAAAACATCGTGAGGGAAACTGAGTGTTCAAGGTGTTCACGTACATCAGCGCTTGAAATTACCACATTGCTCACATACCGGATGTCTTGTATGCGAATGCCGGCATCAACTAATGACACTGTTGTCTAAGTTACGTACATTTCTGAAGTGGTAGCGATACCACTCGCGTACTGTGACGGAAAACATCTTTTTCAAAAACCTATTTAGAGGCCAAAAATTCCACCCATGCCGGGACTCGAACCCGCAACCTCTAGCTATCCATGCCAGCGCTCTTCCAACTGAGCTAATGGGCGACTCACCGGCAACAGTGAACCTCTTGGCCGGTTTCTTGGGCGCTGTTCAAAGTTGTGATTTATTGACATAGCATTTAACTTGACCAAGCAATCAAATCATTTCCCGAGGGCAAATCAGCAAAAAATTACTAATCAGTCGATAATTTTAAACAAAAGATGTGACAAATATACTTATTTTCTAGAATATGCTAGTGCCTAATCATTCTCTGGGAAACCCAAATACAGTTTGACATGTCGTTTGTATCTATCATTTGTTAACTGATTTGATCTGTTGGTCAACTGAATTGATTGCCGCTCAGGAAACCCAAATCGTGCTTAATCGTAGTTTAATTTGATCGTAGTGATTAATAAATCTAACCAGCCCTCAAGAAATCGGCTGTCTCTGTATTACGTACAGGCAGCCACATCTAGCTGAAGCAATTTGCATCACTTGCAATGTAAAACATCGTAAAGCAATCCAAGTGTGTGAGGTGTTTACATAATACCAAAAATCTTGGTCTGTGCATAATACCATTCAATTCTATAAGAATGTTCAACTTTCGCTCATATGGCCAGGCCCATTACGGCCCTTATGTGGCCTTGGTTAACGACGTGCATGGCCTGCGCAGTTCCACGTCAGCTGAGCGGTCACAGCTGTAACATCAGCAATTTTGATTCTGGAGCGGAGCAGCACCCTACTCCGCTCCAGAATCAAAATTCCTGTTGCAGGTTCAAAGGCTAAGCGCGCACGGGTTACTTTTGTCGCCGTGACTGTTTCGTCACTCTTATCAAGACCGTGGATGTGTATGGAGATGCGCCTATGTTACTTACGACGTGACAATTGGGTGACATTTCGCGCATCTCCATACATATCTACGGAGTGACGAAACAGTCACGGTGACAAAAGTAACCAGAGGGCTTAGTGCGAGTTTTTTAACTACTCGATCGCGTTAACGTAAACTCATATTTCTATGGCATCGAGGAAGCGCCACCTAGCGACAAGTATGGAAATTAAAATTGCTGAGTGCGAGTTGTAATGGTTTACGTTGAGAAGTGAACACGTTTACCAGCCAAAACACGAATAAACGCGAGTGCGAGTAGTACTGTGACAGCGTTTTGCCAGTTCGAACGGTTAACTTACTCATACTCACTACTCGATGCTCGATTAACGCGGTAGTAAAGTTATTCGATTGGATCTGTCAAACTCGCACTAAGCACTCTGTGCGCGCTTAGCCTAAGAAGGACTGACCCGTATAGAGTCAATCCTTCTTAGAACCTGTGTCATTCTGTGTTATTAAAAAAGAGCCATTTAAATATACCTTCATAAGACGAGCTTTCACCTAAAGTTCAAATATAAATACGATATCAATCCTTGTATGTCCCCACTGCTGGGCCACGGGTCTCTTCCTGCATAGCAGGAAGGTTAGACCATACTCCACCAGGAAGGCGAAGTCCGGGTCGGTGGAGGATTGTATGACCGTAGCGGGCCTTACTGTCAGAAGTAATCAAGCCGTCTATAAGGCCTCTGACATGGGGTGGGTGGAGGATTGAAAAACCGTGGCGAGTCTTACCGTCAGAAAGTTATTAAGCTGCCTATAAGGCCACTGACATGGCTTAAAGACTGTCCTTACATGACAGCCGGCACCAACCGCATGAACCGCATAAGGTGCCTTGTGAACGACGGAAAAGCTCGGGAAAAATGTCACTAGCGGTAGTCACGGGACGGTCACCCATCCAGCACCTGACCGCGCCTGTTCTTGTTTAACTCAAGTGATTGATTCCAATCACTTCGTTTGACTAGGCCACGAGCACAGAAAGTACAACACAAATATGTAACAACTTTCTACATCTATTTCGCAGACCATCATGGTGGCACGCAGAATGTCGGGTGAATTCCCAGCTCCGATGATCCCCGCCTTCTATGCCGGGAAGAGCGTCTTCATCACAGGAGCCACTGGATTTATGGGAAAGGTACGTACCTATTCACTGTGGACAATCACAACTCAGGGTGTCCTGTGCTTAAGTAATTAGAACAATAACACCATAGACGGCGTAGACAGGTTCCTGTTCGACACCCACAGGTTTGAGAACCCTAAGAACTTAAAAAATCAGAGGGGACTGTTTCGGTTTAGCGGGTGAAGTGTACCGTCGAGACAAAGACGTATTGACTAGTCTTTCCTGCGGGCTATGCGGACTAAGCTGTCAGGATGGTATAGGTGCTGGGAAGCCTGCACCATCTAAAACCATGTCCCAGGCACTACCACCGCCAATAAGGCCGCCAATTGTATCTTATCTTCTGTATCTGCTGTTCTGTATCAATTTTCCGGTATACAATAAAGAATATTCTAATCTTATCTTACCACATCCGAGTGGCCCCTTCACCCATCTAGTGTGAGTGAAGATGCCACTGAGTGCTTAGTGCGAGTTTTTTAACTACTCGATCGCGTTAACGTAAACTCATATTTCTATGTCATCGAGGAAGCGCCACCTAGCGACAAGTATAGAAATTAAAATTGCTGAGTGCGAGTTGTAATGGTTTACGTTAAGAAGTGAACACGTTTACTAGCCAAAACACAAATAAACGCGAGTGCGAGTTGTACTGTGACAGCGTTTTGCCAGTTCGAACGGTTAACTTACTCATACTCACTACTCAATGCTCGATTAACGCGGTAGTAAAGTTATTCGATTGGCTCTGTCAAACTCGCACTAAGCACTCTGGTCGCTGTATAAATCATCTCATTACGTGATGATGATGATTTTCCCTACTACCGAACTGAAAGATTATAAAACAGCGAAAATAAATTCTTCTTTGGTAACTGGTTACAAAACCATGGTTACCAAAGTGGATGAAGCCAAGACTTTTCACGTAAAAATATACTCGCAGGTGCTGATCGAGCGCATCCTCGCCACGTGCCCCGACGTGGGCCACCTCTACCTCCTCATGAGAGAGAAGAGGGACCAGAGCCCGGAGAAAAGGCTTCTGCAGCTTAAACAGTCTCAGGTTAGTTTCAAAAACCTATTTAGATGCTACAAAACCTTTGAAACTAATTTCACGTAATCATATTTCGAATTACTATTTGCAATAAAGAATATATTATATAAACATTCCACATATGCTGGGACTCGAACCCGGGACCTCAGGCTAACCGTGCCAGCGCTCTGCTAATTGAGTGACTCACCGGCATCAGTGAAATTTCGAACCTCTTTACGATATATCTATTTACGTACAGGCAGCAACATGGCTGAAGTAACTTGCATCGCTTGCAGCCTACTTTGCAGTTAGGTTTTTACATCGGAATGATATCGCTGTACCCACATGATTTTAGCCTTTTTAATGCACTAACCCATGCTAAGGACAATTTTAAAAACCTATTTAGACGCTAAAAATTCCATCCATGCCGGGACTCGAACCCGCGACCTCTGGCTGACCGTGCCAAGAGGTTAAAGAGGTTCGAAATTTCACTGATGCCGGTGAGTCGCTTAGTTGGCAGAACGCTGGCACGGTACTTTATATCCACTAGTTTCAGGCCTTGCATGGCTCGTTCCATAACTCTTTGTGCAACTTTCCAGTACGCACCTATATTATTTCTCAAATCTTAAAGAATTGGTACAACACCTGATTCCCGCCGCCAACCTCTGCAGATGTCGATCATAATTGTTTGTCTAACCACAGGTATTCGAGGTGCTCAGGCGCACGCAGCCAGCTCAGCTGGACAAGCTTCGGTCGCTGTCGGGCGATACCGCGTGCGATCAGCTCGGACTGGACTCCAACAGCCTGCAGCAGCTCAGGGAGGTAGGTTGTAAACAAGGACTGTAGACGCCTATATTACAGCTTACTAGCAGAGTGTGGATATGATAGTAAAACGCTAGATGTTGCTCGGTTGATATAGGTATTTTCCGCAAGTATCACACATCACAACGAACAATGGTATCCTAGAGATATTCAAATCGGTGTCAGCCATGTACTGGGATAAGATTATAACTGGCCAATACATGTGCATATACCACCTCCAATAGGAAGATCATCACGAATTGTCAGAATCGACAGGACTGCCTAAACCTGGTCCTAATTCCATTAATGCATTTATTTACAACGACAACGGCATGGTGATTTCATTTCATTGCTTCTTTAGGTGTAAGTCCTCTGGCAGGATTACCGCAGGTAAGTGCATGAAGAGAAGCTCGTGGCCTAAGTAGTGGAACCGAGTAATTAGAATTAATCACTAGGTTGCAACAGGCGCGGTCAGGTGCTGGATGGATGACCATCCCGTGACAAGTGGCATTTCTTCCGAGCGCTTCGTTTTGCAAGGCACGTCAAGCCTTTGCTGCCGACTGACCTATAATGGCAGTAGTTAAGTCGTATCAGAGGCCTTACAGGCGGCTTGATAACTTCTGACAGTAAGGCCCGCGACAATCCTCCACCAACCCGGACTTGGCCCTCCGAGTGGAGTATGGTCTAACCTTCCTGTGATGCAGGAAGAGACCCGGCCCCTAATTATTGTGCTTATACAGTTTGATTAGAGAACGTTGTGGTCTGAAAGAGGATTTAGGGACATGCAGAGAGGATGAAGGAAGAATTTTTTGTAAGAATTATATTGAGCGAATGTGTGTGGAAGAGTCCGTATGAGCCATCCCAAGCGGACATACTTCGACAAAATATTAACCGAGAACCGAGGGAACGTGAACCCCAGATGAAAGTAGGTATGTACTACGAGCCTTACAATTCTTTACCAACCCGGTCTTGGCCCCCGTGGTGGGGTATGGCCTACCCTTCCTGTGATGCATGAAGAGACTGCCCCAGCAGTGAGGGCATACAAAGGGTTGATATACTTTATTTTTTTATTTACTTAGGACAACCAGTAGCTAGTACACTAATACATCTTAATTATAGAAAGGGTTTTAAGGTATCGTACTCTTTTTCTTAAGTACACTAGTTACTCGCTGTTGATGTACAACTACAAAGAGCCGAATATCTGTCGCAGGTATCCATCGTGTTCCACGTGGCGGCGACGCTGAAATTCGACGAGGAGCTGCTCAAGGCGGTGGACGAGAACCTGCGCTCTATTATGCGCCTTATGAGCATCTGCGACTCCTTGCCGCATATCGAGGTGAGTTTTTTTTTATTTTTTTTTTATTTATTTATTTACGTACAGGAACATACATTGGTTCTGGCCCCACAATAGGATACCCTGTGTCGTGGAAACCAGAAACAACGACATCACAAACATGTAAACATCCAAGACCTGGGGTTTGTTTTTTTTGGCCCCAGCCGGGATTCGAACCCGTGACCACTTGCTTGGAAGCAGATGCACTACCGCTACTCCGCAGAGGTCGTCGAAGTTATGTCCGCCTTCCTATTGGCTGATACGCAATTAGCGCTTACGATGTTGTCAAATACACGTGCTTATATAATGTACGAAAATTGACGAAAGCTTGCACACTAGCTCTCTAAACTCTGTGGACAAGGTACGGAACCGACTACCTCCCAAAACAATTATTATCCGAATAAGGCTGAGGGCAGGGGTTCGCCAGCACTGGCTGATAGTCTGCCTAGACGCAGGCAGATTCAATCACAACAGGCTCTTCTTATTCTTCAGGCTATATTAGTCCACTGCTGGACATAGCCCTCCCCTAATGAGCGCAAGGTTGTGCCATCATTGGGGGGTAGTGCCCATAATCCCCACGCTGGGCATGCGGGTTGGGGATCGCAGTTTGGTGGAATTGTACTGCAGGGGGCGCTGCTGCCCACCCCCCGGTTTATATCCCTTAGACGCCTTTTACGACACCCGCGGGAAGAATTTTGGTGCTATTCTCTAGGCCGACGCCGCACAGCCACAGCAGGCTCAAAATTGTCTAATTTCGAGCCTGCTCGAGCTGATTTAAAAATGTGCTTTAAAAATTTAAAATTTGGAGGTGTCTTATCTAATATCCTTGCGAAGGGTTCCACCGACCACAGGTTAAGAAACACTGTTTTAAGTAAAGCCAATGACGACCTCTGTGCCGCAGCGGTAGCGCGTCTGCCTACCATGCAAGAGGTCCCGGGTTCCAACCCCAGCTGGGGACAAAAAAACCCAAGGTCCTGGATGTTTACACCTTTGTGATGTCGCTGTTTCTGGTTCCCACGACACAAGCTATCCTAGTGTGGGGCCAGAAGCAATGTATGTGCGTGTATGTAAATGTTTGTTTTGTTATTATTAATGAAGAGTTTTGAAGAAAGCATAAGGTACTTTTCTCCTATCACTTTATTAATTAACTCACTCACACAGGCGCTGGTGCACGTGTCGACTGCCTACTGCATGGCGGAGCTGGCGGAAGTGGAGGAGCGTGTGTACACGCCAATAGTGCCGCTCTCGCAGCTGGAGGCTCTGGTTGACCACGCCGACGAGGCCATGCGGCAACAGCTAGTGCACCAGTGAGTTTGGCTTGACTTCCAGACAAGATAAGATTGAAGATGTTTTGGTAAAGCATGTCGCGGTGTGTATGCGGTTCAGTGCTTCGCAAGGCAAGTTAAGTGGTGCCGGCTGCAGTCGTTAAGCCAGGTCTGTGACCTCAGGGCGGTTCTACTGACAGCTAGACCAGTCACTGGTCTTGCAAGCCTCCACCGATCCGGACTTGGCCCCTGCGGTGGAAAGAGACCCGTGCCCCTCGGTGAGGACATTATAATGACATTATAATGTCCTCACCGATGATGATGATAAATATATTGAAGTAGCTGGTACGGTTTAGTAAAAGAGCATACATGCTCTACCAGTTCAGGTTCGCAAATAAAAATACTTAAATAAAATCGTAGAATGTGTATTAAAAAACATACCATGAGTAAACAACACTTAGAAAGAACTTAAAAGTTTGTATCATAATATTTTTTTTATTAAACTATTCAGAACATTTTTTCTCTTAAATACTCGTAACAACACATAAGTTGTTGAGTTGAGACGGTCGTCAAGAAATTCAATAGTAGAGCAGAAGTTCAGGAGCGTGCTCGCAGCTGAAAATTCTACTAAAAAATGCGGATGGACAGCAGTCCATCAGTGAGTATTACTGGAACAGTGGACGAACTATTGGGACGAGCTGGAGACTAGTGCATCATGCGGATGCGACGATGTGGCAAGAACTGGTACAGTACCTATGGTCAGCTGAAGCGGAGGAAGCGAGCCGAGTAGCGTCTCTACATGCAGCTGAAGACTCTACCGTACCATGCGGATGAACTGCACCTTCTACAGCAGTAGTGAACATGTCTGCCGGAAGTAGACGAACGGTGTCGGGGAGCGTATCGATTTACATGTCGATGGAGGCTCTAGAGGACCACTCAGATGAAACGAGTCGGCAGCTGCTGGTGGTGAATCTGGGTAGCGGAAGTGGAGGAAGGGAGCCAAGAAGCGTGTGAACACGGAGCTTCAGGTTCTAGTGGACCAGGATGGTATATTTGAAGATGGTATCAACCAAGTTTTAGGCCGGATCGCACGTTGGGATCATTCGCGCTATTATTATTATTTTAATTCTTTATTGCACTAATTACATGAGTAAATGTACAAGGGCATGCTTAATGCAAGAAGCATTCTCTTCCAGCAAACCTTTGGTGTTGAAGAGACTGGCAAAGGGTAGTGCCGGAAAAGAAGGTGAAATACAATAATAAACTTTCATAAACAGAGATACATTAACCACTAGTACTAAGTACTGATCAGTCGTAGGACTAATGGATTTTTTTTCCCACTATAGTCCTTTTTGAATGTCCCACAGAATTGTGGAGCTAGTGGGAACCTTTTTACCCAATAGTTCACATTATATATACATATGAAACGTTGTATATTATATATTATTTTATAATATATAAATAAACTCTGGAACGACTTCAGAATTGGTTGTATTTGTAGATTTAGTGTAATATTTTAATAAAACAGAAAAAACTGGATAAAAAAGGATAAGCAGGTAATCTGGTCAAAGGGTAAAGTCGTAGTGGATGAAAAATGAGGGAAATCGAAGAATGAGTTACAAAATTTAAATATTTGAAAATGATAGATAGAAAAAGAAATAAAAATGGTGTAAAGAGGTTTGCACCGTTACACATATATACAGATTTAAAAACCTATTTAGAGGCTAAAAATTTCACCCATGCCGGGATTCGAACCCGCAACCTCTGGCTATCCGTACCAGCGCTCTACCAATTGAGCCAATGGTCGACTCACGGCATCAGTGAAATTTCGAACCTCTTTACAATATTCTCTGTATTACGTACAGGCAGCGACATCTGACTTAAGCAAATTGCATTACTTACAGCCCCGACTACCTACTTTGCAGTTAGGTTTAACATCGGAACGATATCACTGTACCCACATGATTACAGTACAGTACACATGGTACAGTGATATCATTCCGATGTTAAAACCTAACTGCAAAGTAGGTAGTCGGGGCTGTAAGTAATGCAATTTGCTTAAGTCAGATGTCGCTGCCTGTACGTAATACAGAGAATAGTGTAAAGAGGTTCGAAATTTCACTGATGCCGTGAGTCGCCCATTGGCTCAATTGGTAGAGCGCTGGTACGGATAGCCAGAGGTTGCGGGTTCGAGACCCGGCATGGGTGAAATTTTTAGCCTCTAAATAGGTTTTTAAATTTGTTCCTTAGCACGGGTTAGTGCATTAAAAATAAAAATAGTGTAATCATGTGGGTACAGTGATATCGTTCCGATGTTAAACCTAACTGCAAAGTAGGTAGTCGGGGCTGTAAGTAATGCAATTTGCTTAAGTCAGATGTCGCTGCCTGTACGTAATACAGAGAATAGTGTAAAGAGGTTCGAAATTTCACTGATGCCGTGAGTCGCCCATTGGCTCAATTGGTAGAGCGCTGGCACGGATAGCCAGAGGTTGCGGGTTCGAATCCCGGCATGGGTGAAATTTTTAGCCTCTAAAATAGGTTTTTAAATTTGTTCCTTAGCACGGGTTAGTGCATTAAAATAAAAATAGTATAATCATGTGGGTACAGTGATATCGTTCCGATGTTAAACCTAACTGCAAAGTAGGTAGTCGGGGCTGTCAGTGATGCAATTTGCTTAAGCCAGATGTTGCTGCCTGTACGTAATACAGAGAATAGTGTAAAGAGGTTCGAAATTTCACTGATGCCGTGAGTCGCCCATTGGCTCAATTGGTAGAGCGCTGGCACGGATAGCCAGAGATTGCGGGTTCGAATCCCGGCATGGGTGAAATTTTTAGCCTCTAAAATAGGTTTTTAAATTTGTTCCTTAGCACGGGTTAGTGCATTAAAATAAAAATAGTATAATCATGTGGGTACAGTGATATCGTTCCGATGTTAAACCTAACTGCAAAGTAGGTAGTCGGGGCTGTCAGTGATGCAATTTGCTTAAGTCAGATGTCGCTGCCTGTACGTAATACAGAGAATAGTGTAAAGAGGTTCGAAATTTCATTGATGCCGTGAGTCGCCCATTGGCTCAATTGGTAGAGCGCTGGCACGGATAGCCAGAGATTGCGGGTTCGAATCCCGGCATGGGTGAAATTTTTAGCCTCTAAAATAGGTTTTTAAATTTGTTCCTTAGCACGGGTTAGTGCATTAAAATAAAAATAGTATAATCATGTGGGTACAGTGATATCGTTCCGATGTTAAACCTAACTGCAAAGTAGGTAGTCGGGGCTGTCAGTGATGCAATTTGCTTAAGTCAGATGTCGCTGCCTGTACGTAATACAGAGAATAGTGTAAAGAGGTTCGAAATTTCACTGATGCCGTGAGTCGCCCATTGGCTCAATTGGTAGAGCGCTGGTACGGATAGCCAGAGGTTGCGGGTTCGAGACCCGGCATGGGTGAAATTTTTAGCCTCTAAATAGGTTTTTAAATTTGTTCCTTAGCACGGGTTAGTGCATTAAAAATAAAAATAGTGTAATCATGTGGGTACAGTGATATCGTTCCGATGTTAAACCTAACTGCAAAGTAGGTAGTCGGGGCTGTAAGTAATGCAATTTGCTTAAGTCAGATGTCGCTGCCTGTACGTAATACAGAGAATAGTGTAAAGAGGTTCGAAATTTCACTGATGCCGTGAGTCGCCCATTGGCTCAATTGGTAGAGCGCTGGCACGGATAGCCAGAGGTTGCGGGTTCGAATCCCGGCATGGGTGAAATTTTTAGCCTCTAAAATAGGTTTTTAAATTTGTTCCTTAGCACGGGTTAGTGCATTAAAATAAAAATAGTATAATCATGTGGGTACAGTGATATCGTTCCGATGTTAAACCTAACTGCAAAGTAGGTAGTCGGGGCTGTCAGTGATGCAATTTGCTTAAGCCAGATGTTGCTGCCTGTACGTAATACAGAGAATAGTGTAAAGAGGTTCGAAATTTCACTGATGCCGTGAGTCGCCCATTGGCTCAATTGGTAGAGCGCTGGCACGGATAGCCAGAGATTGCGGGTTCGAATCCCGGCATGGGTGAAATTTTTAGCCTCTAAAATAGGTTTTTAAATTTGTTCCTTAGCACGGGTTAGTGCATTAAAATAAATATAGTATAATCATGTGGGTACAGTGATATCGTTCCGATGTTAAACCTAACTGCAAAGTAGGTAGTCGGGGCTGTCAGTGATGCAATTTGCTTAAGTCAGATGTCGCTGCCTGTACGTAATACAGAGAATAGTGTAAAGAGGTTCGAAATTTCACTGATGCCGTGAGTCGCCCATTGGCTCAATTGGTAGAGCGCTGGCACGGATAGCCAGAGATTGCGGGTTCGAATCCCGGCATGGGTGAAATTTTTAGCCTCTAAAATAGGTTTTTAAATTTGTTCCTTAGCACGGGTTAGTGCATTAAAATAAAAATAGTATAATCATGTGGGTACAGTGATATCGTTCCGATGTTAAACCTAACTGCAAAGTAGGTAGTCGGGGCTGTCAGTGATGCAATTTGCTTAAGTCAGATGTCGCTGCCTGTACGTAATACAGAGAATAGTGTAAAGAGGTTCGAAACTTCACTGATGCCGTGAGTCGCCCATTGGCTCAATTGGTAGAGCGCTGGCACGGATAGCCAGAGATTGCGGGTTCGAATCCCGGCATGGGTGAAATTTTTAGCCTCTAAAATAGGTTTTTAAATATACAGATGTTCACAAGAATTCTTTTAAAACTTTTGTCTTCAAGCCACAAACTCAGTCTTATTTCATTTGCCCAGGCTGCTTGGCGATAAGCCCAACACGTACACCTTCACGAAGGCGATGGCAGAGCACGCCGTAGCGGAGCACAAGGCGCAGTATCCAGTGGCCATCTTCAGACCTACCATCGGTCAGTTTTACTTTGCAGGAAATCATATTATGGGCGGAATAAAACCACCACACCTATAGTTTTTCTTATCAATTCAGTTCTTGTTTATGGCACTCCTAGGATTCTAACAATGCCAGGTTTATGGAGAAGATATGTTTTTTTGAGCATGGCCTAGAAATTTTTGAACATACATCCATTTTCACCACGCTCTAGATAATTTTGAGCCTGCGCTTGACAACTTTGAGCATATCCTAGACGATTCTCAGGATGCTGTAGACAATTTGCAGCATGCCTCGAGAACTCTCTGCATAGCCTAGACAATTGTCTTGGCCTAAGTATAGCTTAAAAAATGTTGAACGTAGCTAACAGAGGTGGGTCTTAACAATTATTAACAATACCCTAGAAAATTTTGAACACGACAAGTTTGTGCCTGCTCTAAACAATTTTTAGCCTAACCCAAAAACAATTTTCAGTATGTCCTAGCAAATTGTGAATATGCCAATTTTGTGCCTGCTCTAGACTTCTTCTTCTTTCGTGTCGAAAGCGTCGACACCTTCTCAGATCTCGTTCACAAAACCGCGCTACTGCGATTGCCCTGGGTGATTCCTCCATGAGATCCTGCAGACTGTACTGTGGAGCCTCAGGGCAGACACAAAAATGGGATGTTGTCTGCGCAGCCCCTCATCATTGCCACGAGATATCAGCATCTCTTGACAATTTTGAGTGTATCCTAGACAAATTTCAGTATGCCCTAGACTTCGCCCTACCCTAAAAGATTTGGATCTCCCCAGTATTAAAATGTGAAAATTACTTTGCAAGGCGATACGCGTCGCGTATATTCTCACACAAGTATTGGTGTCGGTGGTGGTGTGTTCGTGTCTTGCTTCTGCTTGAAAAAGTGGGAAGGGGGCGGTGCATTTAACTAACCCCATGGTGCTTGTGAGATTTTTAGTGGAATTTAGGAAAGTAATTTTTACATTTTAATGCTATTATGGATTTCCGCAGTGGAAATCGCAGTACAATTCCACCGAACTGCGATCCCCAACCCGCATGCCCAGCGTGGGGATTATGGGCATTACCCCCTATGATAGCACAACGTGGCGCTCTTTAGGGGAGGGCTGTGTCCAGCTGTGGACTAGTATAGCCTGACGACGATGATGATGATGGATTTCCGCAAAGTGACGCCTGATTCCATACAATCTCCCCAGTAATCTCGTCGCTCCGAAGCCCGGTGCCCGGTTGGATTGAGAACCTGAACGGCCCGTCCGGCGTGGTGGTGGGCGCTGGCAAGGGTCTGCTGCACACGTTCCGCTGCACCAAGAACGCGCGCGCCGACCTGCTGCCCGTCGACATAGCCATAGACACCATGATCGCTTGCGCGTGGGACGTCGCCACTCACAGGTGACTACTGAAATTTGGCTTTTGCATCTGCGTAAGGAGATGATTGAAGCGCTTGTGGCCTAGTGGTCCTGAGTGATTGGAATCACTTGGGTTAAGCAACAACAGGCGCGGTCAGTCATCCAGTGCCTGAACTGGATGGGTGACGGTGCTTGTGGCTTCCGTGTTTCGCAAAGCACGTTAAGCCGTTGGCGCCGGCTGTCATGTAATGGCAGTCGTTAAGCCATGTCAGCTTGTCAGTTGCCATGTTAACTGCGATCCCCAACCCGCATGCCTAGCGTAGGGATTATGGGCATTACCCCCCAATGATGGCACAACGTTGCGCTATGGCGCTCATTAGGGGAGGGCTATGTCTAGCAGAGGACTAATATAGCCTGAAGAAGAAGAAGCCATGTCAAAGGCCTTATGGGCGGCTTGATAACTTCTGACAGCAAGGTCCCGGACCCGGACTTGGCCCCCGTGGTGGAGGATGGCCTAAGCTTCTTGCGATGCAGGAAGAGACTTCTTAAATTTGTTCCTTAGCACGGGTTAGTGCATTAAAAATAAAAATAGTGTAATCATGTGGGTACAGTGATATCGTTCCGATGTTAAACCTAACTGCAAAGTAGGTAGTCGGAGCTGTAAGTAATGCAATTTGCTTAAGTCAGATGTCGCTGCCTGTACGTAATACAGAGAATATTGTAAAGAGGTTCGAAATTTCACTGATGCCGTGAGTCGCCCATTGGCTCAATTGGTAGAGCGCTGGTACGGATAGCCAGAGGTTGCGGGTTCGAATCCCGGCATGGGTGAAATTTTTAGCCTCTAAATAGGTTTTTTAAAAAACGGTTATATTGATAACATACAAATACTAAAAAGGAAACTCTCTGTGCTATACGCTAACATCTTGCTTGCCCTACGCCCAAAGCTTAATCTTCTTCTTAGCGCGTCGATGGCAAGGTATAGTGTGCCTAGTGGCCGGTTTACACGGGCTTTGTAGCTAAGCGCTCAGTACGTCACTAACAACTAATACTAAGTCCTCATGTGTAAACACGCTAATTAGTGCTTAGTATTTGTGTTTGTGAATAGTGCAAGTGAATAGAAAGCCATCCTATTTACTAAGCGACAAGTCGATACCCCCACCACGATTTACTAAGCACTTGTCGCTTGCTGACCGAAATCAATAGGTTTTATTCAAAGTAGCACAGAAACTGCGGCTTAATGAACGTTACAATTCAAACTATGTGTCCATTTCAACATGTAGATAATTTTGGAGAAAAAATGGACAAAAAAACACCAAACTTGTCCTTAATTAACAAAGTTTATACTGCCCCATGAAGGCAGTGTTGCCAGACGTTTTGAATGAACGAGTTGGTGTTTCCAGGCAAGCGACCCCCCGCGTGTACAACTGCTCCACCTACGAGAACCCGATAACCTGGTCCGGCTTCGAGCACTACTTGCGCAAGGAAGTCGTCGAGCAGCCTCTGGACGCGACGCTCTGGTACCCCTCCGCCTTCATTGCTGAAAACAAGTGAGATTTTAACACAAATTAATAACAATAACATCCGTACGACACAATCACAGTATAGCCTGACGACGACGACGACTTATTTTATATATTACGCACTTTACATCTCTCTCTGGTGCTCCAATATTGTTTAAGCTAAAATTTATTTTTTTAAAACCTATTTAGAGGCTAAAAATTCCACCCATGCCGGGATTCGAACCCGCGACCTCTGGCTATCCAACTGAGCTAATGGGTGACTCACCGGCATCAGTGAAATTTCGAACCTCTTTACAAAATTCTCTGTATTACGTACAGAGAATCAAATTGTCCTTAGCACGGGTTAGTGCATTAAAAAAAATAGTATAACATTTAATTTGCTTTCGCTTATAAATACAACTGGTTCCCCACGTCACAGGCCTAGCCTAGTGTGGGGAACAACTATTAATAAGGTCCTAGCATGCACCTTAATTCTGATATTTATGGTGTACACGTACGCAAAATTCTTTGTATTTTATATTCTTGTTATTTTTGTGCAATAACAAAATTTTTATCTTTTTATATTTTATATGTTTTCATCTATTTTAGTGACGCTTCGAATAATTTTAATTTATTTTATAATTAAAAATCAATGAAGTAGGTAGGGCAGTTAGCTACTGTGGTTACAGGTAGTTCTTGCCTAATCTTTCTAACCACCGGCAGGTATCAAAAATTCGAGAGTATATTTGCAGATTTCAAAAACCTAAAAAATGGAATTTTTAGCCTCTAAATAGAGGCTAAAAATTCCACCCATGCCGGGACTCGAACCCGCGACCTCTGGCTAACCGTGCCAGCGCTCTGCCAACTGGGTGACTCACCGGCATCACTGAAATTTCGAACCTCTGGCAGCAACGATATCATTCCGATGTAAAAACCTAACTGTAAAGTAGGTACTCGGGGCTGCAAGTGATGCAAATTACTTTAGCCAGAGGTTGCTGCCTGTACGTAAACAGAGAGTATTGTAAAGAGGTTCGGAATTTCACTGATGCCGGTGAGTCGCCCAGTTGGCAGAGCGCTGGTACGGTTAGCCAGAGGTCGCGGGTTCGAGTCCCGATGGGTGGAATTTTTAGCAAACATCCTCTCGAATTACACATTTTTGGCACCTGCCGGTGGTTAGATTAGGCAAGATCTAGCTGAAACCACAGTAGCTAAATGCCCTACCTACTTCATAAATTTTTAATTTTATTATAAACGAACGAACGAACGAACGAACGAACGAACGAACTAACTAACTAACTAACTAACTAACTAACTAACTAACTAACTAACTAACTAACTAACTAACTAACTAACGAACGAACGAACGAACGAACGAACGAACGAACGAACGAACGAACGAACGAACGAACGAACGAACGAACGAACGAACGAATGAATGAATGAATATTCATGGACATATTACACTCGTTAGCCCTATACTAAGTACAACTAAATGACTTGTGTTATAGATGCTAACTCGAATAAAATCGTGTTTGCAGATATCTGCACAAGCTGTTCGAGATGGTTCTGCAGACTGGTCCTCTTCACCTCGCCGAGTGGAGCGCGCGGGCTGTCGGCATCAAGCCCAAGTGAGTGCCTACGTTTCATTTCGTTCAGTTTTTCCAGTGATTGTTTTTTAAGCTAGACAGGTTGATACTTTACCCCAGTTACGCCTGGGTAGGTGAAGTCGGGTCTAAGATGTTACGTACTTACCTGGTGGCCCAGCAGTAGGGACATACAAGGGTTGATACCGTTTCGTTTTAAAGACAATATGTTTCCGGAAAGACAGGCGTCGCAACGTGTACAACTTTGCCGTTCTGATTTTAAAATAATTCGCGAATCGCTCGGTGTGGATTCTCGGAAGTTTCACGTCAGATGCGTGCATTCGCTCGCCTTTGTACTGTACAAGTTAGTTTTTAGTGCATTAAAGAATTTTCATTCAATCGTTCGTTCGTTCGTCCGTTCATTCATTCATTCATTCAATCATTCATTCGTTCGTTCGTTCGTTCGTTCGTTCGTTCGTTCGTTCGTTCGTTCGTTCGTTCGTTCGTTCGTTTGTTCGTTCGTTCATTCATTAGAGCCAATCGTCACGTGGTCCGATGGAAGAAAGGCGATGGGAGTATAAGTTTATGTAGCTCCTGCGCACACTCCAATGGAGAGTGTGCCCATGGAGAGTCTCCACGGCATGATGTAAGTATATTCAGCGTGGGACTGGCCATAGAGTCAGGATGCCATCTGCCACCTGGGCCCCGGTACGTGCATTAGGGGAGCATAGCAGTGGACTAGCATAGCCTGATGATGAGAGACAAATAACAGATAACTATTTTAAACTTTCGCGACTTGAAAACATCGCGTAGTAATTTATTGCTATTTTACCTCGACGTTTCGACGACGTTACAGTCATCGTGGTCACGAAAAGACTGATGGCTGGTACCCGTTCGCATCTTCGGCTGATAAGGTTTCAGACTACCCTCAATCAGCCATCACAAAGCACTATTTATGAATGTCAAATTAAAATGGATATTATTGCAGCTCATCGTTCAGCAAAGAATTTTAGTCAGTTCTGGAAGGCGACGAATAAGCTTAACCCTAGAGTGGGTGCCCCGGTTACTGTTGATGGAATTAGTGACCCCGGAGAAATATGTAAGCTCTTTCAAGAGCACTTCAAGGTCGAGTCTTCGCTGGGTCCTGTGGGCGCGCCGCTGGGGGTGCCCGCGGCGGGGACAGTTAATGGCCCGGTTCAAGTAGAGGCGAAAATCGTTGCTCATATTATAAAACACGTGACCAGAGGCAAGTCGCCGGGACATGACGGCCTCAGCGTCGAGCACCTTCAGCATGCAGGGGTTCACGTTCCCAGAGTACTGGCCATGCTACTTACTTTTTGTGTTAGGCACTCCTACCTACCGAAGGAGCTAATGAAAACTATAGTGGTACCAATTATTAAAGATAGGACGGGAGATGCCTCTGATAGGAGTAATTACCGGCCGATATCATTGGCTACAATAATAGCCAAGGTGCTGGACAGTGTGCTTGACCGTCATCTGACTAAACACTTAAATTTGAACGATGGACAGTTCGGTTTTAGGCCAGGACTGTCCACCGAATCAGCAATATTGTGTCTGAAGCACACTGTTCAGTACTATGTGGATAGGAGAACGCCTGTATATGCGTGCTTCCTGGACCTATCGAAGGCCTTCGACGTGGTGTCATACGACATATTGTGGGATAAGCTACAGAACGAAACAGATCTTCCCGCGGACTGGTAAGAGTGTTTGGCTTCTGGTATAGAAACCAAACAAATCAAGTGCGATGGGGCGGTTCGTTGTCTAACGAGTATCGTATGGAGTGTGGGGTTAGGCAAGGGGGAATATCATCACCCAAGCTATTTAATCTTTATATTAATAGACTGATCGGCGGGCTCAGCAGCGCAGGTGTCGGCTGCTCAGTAGACGGTGAATTTGTAAATAATATAAGTTACGCTGACGATATGGTTCTGCTGAGCCCGTCAGTCAGTGGCTTGAAAAAGCTTATTGCTATTTGTGAGTCCTACGCCGTGGCCCATGGGCTCAGATATAACGTCAAAAAAAGTGAGCTGATGGTATTCAAAGCAAAGGGAAGGCCAAGTCCTAAATCACCACCAGTTCTGCTTTGTGGTACACCGCTAAGGAGAGTTACGGAGTTTAAATATCTGGGCCACTGGGTCACGGAGGACCTGTCTGATGATTTAGACATAGAGAGGGAACACAGGGCGCTGGCTGTTCGTTGTAATATGCTGGCCCGCAGGTTTGCTCGATGTTCCCGAGAAGCAAAAATTACGTTATTTAAGGCATATTGCCAATCTTTTTACACCAGCAGCCTGTGGGTCAATTATACGCAGAGGGCCTACAGCGCCCTGCGCGTCCAATATAACAATGGCTTTAGGGTGCTACTGGGGCTGCCACGTTTTTGTAGTGCGTCGGGAATGTTCGCAGAAGCTCGAACGGATGGCTTCCACGCCATAATGCGCAATAGAGTGGCATCCCTAATGCGTAGAGTGCGGGGCAGCACCAGTGTCCCCCTGAAGATCATTGCCGGTCGTGTAGACGGTCCTATACTGAAGCACTGGGTGGGGTTGCACATTGTGGCCCCCAGCCCCGCCATAAGGTAGTTAGGTAACCGTTGCTGTCTCTCGCACCCCTCATATTAATTTTAAGTGCTTTTGGTTATGTTTTAGTTAAGTTTTATATAGGTACCTAATACTAACTTGTGATAAATGTAAATGTACTAACTTTTATATGGGCAAGGCCTGAAATATCCGATTTATTATTATTATTATTATTATACTATTAGGGTTGCGACACACTACACTGACAACGTCGGACGATAAGCCATGCGACTTTTTTCGACTCGAACACTTCTTGATGACCGGATCCCACGTTTGCGACCACGATGACTGTAACGTCGTCGAAACGTCGAGGTAAAATAGCAATAAATTACTACGCGATTAAGCCCCGAAAATATTCTAACTATTCATATTACTATTATTTGTACGTAATAGAGAATATTGTAAAGAGGTTCGAAATTTCACTGATGCCGGTGAGTCGCCCATTAGCTCAGTTGGAAAGATCGCTGGCACGGATAGCCAGAGGTCGCGGGGATCGAATCCCGGCATGGGTAGAATTTTTAGCCTCTAAATAGGTTTTTAGATAACTATTCGTCTATTAGACTCCATGCCCATTTCAAGTCTAAGCCGCCCTTTCTCCTCGCAGGATAAACCTGATCACAGTGAGCCGTAAGCTGCGCGCTATGAGCGACGTGCTGATGTTCTTCTCTCTTCGGGAGTGGCGCTTCCGCACAGACAACGTGCAGCGGTTGAAGGACCGGCTGAGTCCGCAAGACGCCGCCATCTACAACTTGGACGTCAATTCTATCGAGTGAGCATCCCAACGTACCCATATACGAGATTCTTTTGGGTGAAAGAGAGGCTGCCCCGGATCTACGATTTTTTCGAACCGGGGCATAACCTTGAAAGTGGCGCCCCCCTTCAGTGTTTGAGAAAAACTTAAAACTGCCAATGAGTGTAGCATTTTGGGGACCATTTATAAAAATAATAATACTTTAATAGGTATTAGGATTATTATTTTTATTGGTGTGTTTTCTTCCTGACTCACTGTGTTCGAAAACTAACTAAGCATATTGAAATGGAAAAGTTTGACTTTCAAACATATTAAAAGTATTAAGATTCGATTACTGGATAAAAACCTATGAGATTGTAGGAAAAGAGGGTTCATTTGTTCGATATTTTATTTAAAATTCTTGTCTCAAGGATTTGGCGCCCCCATGAAAATGCCGTTCAGAGCAAGTGCCCTGGTTTGCCTCCCCTTAGATCCGGGGCTGAAGACAGGTTAGGGGCGTCTAGAGACATCCTACGGGTGGTCACCGAGGTCTTGGTGGATCTTGGCATATATTGCAGGTCACCAAACCCTAAAAGGGCTAAAAATTGTGAAAAATCGCTGACGTAGCATCTGTGGGTTATGGGTATCTTTCTTAAAATGGCTTATGGCCCACCGATTCTTTATGCAGTGTTACGAGTTTGGGTATTAAATTAAAAGTGACTACCAACAATAATTGGCTGTACTCGCCACTTCGGTCTACCCGTGACCACGGCAACTGAAACGCTGCCGAAACGTCGGGAATCAAGGTAATTACGTTCTACCCTCAGGTAGCACTAATAAATAAACGCGATTAGTCCCGTCATTGAATTTAATTCAATGGTCCCGTTTAATATATGACTATGTGTAAGTATCGATAATCATTATGAAATAGTAGGTATTACATTTTTGAAGAGATCTTTTAAGCCAGAGACACGGCAAGTCATCGTGGTGAAAAGATTTGCCAATCAGCGTGGCCGGCCGAATACTCAAATGTCATTCAAATATTTAAAGGCATCTTAAATAATTAACAAGCCGTTAAACACAAAATTCGTATACACAAACGTTAGTTAAAAGCTTGTGTTAAATTTAAGTGGAACACAAAATAACTGGCAGTTAAACATCACTCAGCGAAAAATTCGTATACTCGAACGCAACTTAGCGCGATTTAGTTTGAACTTCTCTCTGGCGCCGGCATTATACCATCCCATTGAATTAATTCAATGGTGTTACCTAATAAGTAGGGTTTTTTATACTCTAAGTATATCTTTTATCCCCAATTCAGCTGGCGGCAGCACATCAAGCACTTCATGATGGGCGTACGCAAATACCTGTTGAAGGAGAAAGACGAAGACATTGAGGTCGCCAAACAACACCTGCGGAAGTGAGTAGACACTCTACCTACTACGTACAAAGAAGCCCAGAACAGCACAGAACAACCCCGCTGCTGGGCTATTTTGTTACGGGAGAGCGTGCTTTTTTTGCACTTGTTAGTTAGTTAGACCCGTATAATTTGTGGTTAGACCTGAGTAGGCGAGTGATAGGTCGATACCACATTGACATTACATACGTCCATGTAAATGTCGATGTGGTGTCGACCTATCGTTATTTTGCAGTACATTTACGTGTAGGACGCCCTCCAACCAGGTGGGATCACGATCTGCGAAAAACTGCCGGCAGATGCTGGATGCGGCAAGCTGAAGACAGGGCGCTATGGCGCTCATTAGGGGAGGGGTATGTCCAGCAGTGGACTACATAATATAGCCTGAAGAAGATGAAGACCTTTTCAGGACTCATGTCCATCAACGTCATTATCATCATGTTCAGCCCATTATGTCTCCGCCGAGGGGGACTGGTCTCTTCCCTAAGGAAGGCTTTACTCCACTACGGGGGCCAAGTCCGGATTGGTGGAGCTTGCAAGACCAGTAGCTGGTCTTACTGCTGCTGGGCTCATGTTGAGAACCATTATTTAAGTAAAGACCTATTATGTACCACATTAATCATTGGACGGTCTGGTTACGGTGGCGGGGTGTAGCTGGATTCGGACGGCACAAGTGTGTGAAACCCTATTTAGAGGCTACAAATTACACCCATGCCAGGACTCGAACCCGCGACCTCTGGCTAACCGTGCCAGCGCTCTCGCAACTGAGCTAATGGGCGTCTACCGGCATTAGTGAAATTCACATGCGTTCACTCGCCATTTGAGAGTTGACGGATGTAAATGTTGCTGTCGGCGTCGTCGGCTATACCTACTAGTCCACTGCTGGACATAGCCCTCCCCTAAAGAGCGCCACGTTGTGCTATCATAGGGGGTAATGCCCATAATCCCCACGCTGGGCATGCGAGTTGGGGATCGCAGTTCGGTGGAATTGTTCTGCAGGGGGCGCTGCTGCCCACCCCCCGGTTTGTGTCCCTTAGTCGCCTTTTACGACACCCGCGGGAAGAATTGGGTTAGTGCTATTCTCTAGGCCGACACCACACAGCACAGCAATGTTGCTGTGCTATTTACATATTGTTAGAGTCCCTCCTTCTTCAACCCACGTCCCCTTCCCCCAGGATGTACTGGCTGCACACGGGCGTGAAGCTGCTACTGGCGGCGCTGACGCTGCGTCTGCTGCTGCGAGGGAAACCGGCGCAGGCGCTGGTGGCCGCGCTGCGACTCCTGCTCTCACTCTGCACGGGGGTCTACAGTCGCTTGCTGCCTGCGTAGGATTCGTTTCAGGGAGCCAATTCTCACTTCATTAGCAAATAAGTCGTGTACGACTCTAAGATTTATGACCAGGGGGTCGATTCTCGCCCATGCGAATTGAAAGCGTCGACGCAAACATTCGAAGGCTTTGACATTTGTCGCAAAAAAATAAGATAACGTAACTCGACAGAGTCATTAGACACTTATTTTCTCATTCGAATTCAATCTAGCATGCCGTTCAGAATACAGATTTTGGCTGTCGCTCGACTTTTTACGTAGAATTCCAAGTCAGAATTGTCTTTGAGTCGTATACGACTTATTTGCTAATGAAGTGAGAATTGGCACCTTGGAATTCTACGTAATAAGTCGAGCGGCAGCCAAAATCTGTATTATGAACGCTGTGCTAAATCTAATTCGAATGAGAAAATAAATTTCTAGTGTAATGACTTTGTGGCGTTGTCTTATCACTTTTTTTATGCGACAATTGTCTAAGCCTTCGAATATTTTGCGTCTACGCTTTTAATTCGCAGGGGCGAGAATCGGTCCCCTGGACTCTTCGCTCCTACAGTCTATTTATCCTTATGCTGCGGCCACACTTGAAGGCGAAGATTCGTGTTTGCGTTGTCGCGACAACATTTCGTGTTCGCTCTACGGCGAAGAGCTTGACCACATCATAAGAAGGCCTTACGAAGGTGATTTTGGCCTTTGGGCCATAAAACCCCCTTGATGTGCGGCATTTTACCGACCAGCGGCGCAAAGGGTGTTTGTATTCGCGATGATGTTTCGCGATAGGACGAATTTTTTGGACAGACATGTCGCGCAACGCAAATCTTCGCGTTATCGCGATAGTGTGGCCGTACCATTAGACATAGACATAATTTATTGGTAATATTCATTACAAGTCAAGACTCCGTACAAAATAACAATCCAATTTAGAAAACAATCAAATTTACAAATGTCAAAAAGAAAATATTACATATCAATATGATAATTATGCAATCTGTGAGGTCAAATTATACTTGATCTTTGTATAAGCGTAAAAATACACGATCTTTACTTATCCAATTTAGTACACAAGATTCTAATTTTCAAAATAACATTACATACCAAAAAAAGTCTTACATAGCTAGAAAGTTCGATTGTTTTTTTTTTATATATTTTCTCGCGAATTCATGAACTTTGCTTATAAATTTGGCAGCGTGTTATCTAAAATAGTGTCCCAGGTTATGTACTTAATTTGTGGGAATACTTATGACAGCTTTCGACTAAAAAGTCATAGGTACTTACTTTATACTTTACCGGTAGAATTTTGTTTATTAGAATGTACAAGTTTGGGTATTTACCCAAACTACTGCATATTTATACAGTACTAGATCGCATACTATACTACACTACCTATGTTGATGTAGTACGCACCTAAGTAGGGTCAGGGTTTCCTCACGATGATTTTCTTCACAAAAATATCTTTTATTAACCTTGTGTGGAAAAAAACAAAATCAAATAAATTTCATTTCAAGGTTACGTTTACATTTGCTGAATGTCACTGTAAAATATAAGCCGCGGGCCGAACAGTGTAGAAATCGTAGTGTGAAAATCGTCCGAATGTTATCAATAACACTAATATATGCTCAAATGTTCAATCTTTCTCTTTAAGTATTCAACGTTTATAAGTATTTTCCGGTTGATAAATCTTATTATTGCTCCTGGATACCAGCGATGTTTATAGTTTTATACAGTGTATAATAAAATCCTCATGTTATACATGGTAATACATCGCCAACGTCAATATGTTACAGTCTGTTAGCTTTTAAAATATACCTCGGGATCTAGAGTAGGCTTCGGTTTTCGCCGAAAGTACACGAGTGTAATACTAGGTACCTACTTCCTGCTCTGTATAGCACTTTATTTCACTATTTTGAAAAGTTACGTAAAGTTATAAATAACAATACAAAATAAACCTTACCTTATTGCAATATAATCGGTTCTATCCGATAGTAGCCGAGGTATATTCTAAAAGCTAACAGACTGTACTTCAGTAGGACTACTCGTTTGTATGGGGATGGCTTTAAATTCGGGCAAAATATTTGTATTTAATGCCGTTTTGTAAAGAACAAGCAGATATTTTTCGCGATTTTGAAATTTGTCCTTTAGTAAACGTTTTTGTGAGTTTAACTGCCATTTTTGGATGTAGTAACTTTGAAGATTTCGTTATGCTCTATACATAATAATGTACTTAATTTATTGTTAAGAAATTATACTCACGAGTACTGATTAGATATTAGTTTTAAGTACTTTTAAGCTCGTTACAATGTATTTCTATTTATTTAAGTAAAGGGAAATCTTCAGCGTAATTTAAATTTAATTACCTAGTTATTTATAAGGGTTTACGCCTATTGGGCGTTTTCAGCAAAAATTCACAATGCAACCATAGATGGCGCTTATTAACGTGGCTATAGAAGAACTGGAACACGGCTGTCAAAATTAATCTGTGCTAAGCAAAATTTGAGAGACGTGTCCTTGCTCTTCAGGGATGTTTTACATCCGTGTTGCTATTGTATTGTTTTGTGAATGTATGCTGACAACGGCTCATTCGCCCTTTGAGTGATGGAGTGATTCATATTTGAGTCATTTGTGTCCGGCAATGTTGATGAGGTTTAATTTTATTTGTGCCGTATTGTGCCGTTAAATAAGTAAAAGTTATGTCGAAGTACATCTAAATATTAAATTAATCAACGTCGGCGTCCTGAGAATGTCCGTAGGGTTAGATGGATTTTTAAATATTTTGATTACTTTTATACGTACAAGAAATTATTTATTTATTGTATATACGTACAAGAAATTATTACTGTTATTAAGTACATTTTATTTTGAAATATTATATTTACCTAATTTGTAATTTAATACAAATAGTAAAGTTTTAACCCAGTTGTTTTTAGACAAATTCAAAGTCGATATAAACGGTAGACAATCTTTACACTAATAATTTGAATTAAGCTGCTTGTCAAACTTCATGACAAACCGAGTTTGATGTTGTATATTATTATTATTATTAATTCTTTATTGCACAAAATATAGCGTACAAAAAGTGGATTTACATATTAATAATATGACGAAATAAACTTGTTTTAAGCTCAAAGGACAAAATGTTGCTGTCTAGAGGTACCATGTGATTATTAGGTATTGGTTTTTGTAGCTTTAAGTTATTCTATTACTAATAAATAAGTTAATAAATAATTAATTCCACTATTTTTATTTTTAATGCACTAACCCGTGCTAAGGAACAAATTTAAAAACCTATTTAGAGGCTAAAAATTTCACCCATGCCGGGATTCGAACCCGCAACCTCTGGCTATCCGTACCAGCGCTCTACCAATTGAGCCAATGGGCGACTCACGGCATCAGTGAAATTTCGATCCTCTTTACAATATTCTCTGTATTACGTACAGGCAGCGACATCTGACTTAAGCAAATTGCATTACTTACAGCCCCAAACTACTTACTACTAAGTTAGCTAACTAGTTAACTAGTTACTGCAAAGTAGGTAGTCGGGGCTGTAAGTAATGCAATTTGCTTAAGTCAGATGTCGCTGCCTGTACGTAATACAGAGAATATTGTAAAGAGGATCGAAATTTCACTGATGCCGTGAGTCGCCCATTGGCTCAATTGGTAGAGCGCTGGTACGGATAGCCAGAGGTTGCGGGTTCGAATCCCGGCATGGGTGAAATTTTTAGCCTCTAAATAGGTTTTTAAATAATTAATTCTTTAGATTCGTCTTTTCATTAATTTTATTTATGTTTTATTAGATTACTACTACAGTCACTAAACTTATAAATATAAAAGTTATTACTTATTTCAAGTTATGCAAATTACTTCAGCCATATGATGCTGCCTGTACGTAATATAGAGAGTATTGTAAAGAGAATTTTAAAAACCTATTAAGAGCCTAAAAATTCCACCCATGCCGGGACTCGAATCCACGACCTCGAGCTATCCTTGCCAGCGCTCTCCCAACTGAGCTAATGGGCGACTGACTACCCAGCATCAGTGAAATTTCGAACCTCTTTACAACACTCTCTGTATTACGTACAGGCAGCGACATCTGGCTGAAGTAATTTGCTTCACTTGCTACAGCTGTCGCTGTCTATACGTCAAATAGTTATTCAGAGTGTATAAATTATTTACAGAGAGTATTAGTAAAGCCGTTACAGTGTAAGCTCTAAGCTAAAATAAGTAATTAATATGGACCTACTTTTTTGATAATGAAATCCGTATGCTCTTCTTCTTTTCGTGTCAGCGATTCGACCAGTTTATATTTTCCCTGCCCAATAATTCACTACTGCAATCCGCTATTTGACTCTCTTTTCAAGTAAGTCTTAAACGGTAAATAACTCTTCCATTAGACTATTTATTTTAGAAATTACATTATTTTTGAGGACCTACAAGCAACATAAAAACATATTTTAAAACTTTATTTTCCTAAACAGCCAAAAACGCGGTCAGCAATTTTTGTCTATGGTTTGAAGTCAAAAAAATTGTGAACAAAGTTTGACATTCAATTTTCTGCAGGTGATCTCTGAGCATAGTGAAATAACAATAACGCAACCATGATTTCATCGAATTTACATCCAAAATATACCAATTATCATTATTGCATTGTCCGAGAATGAAAAAACACGTCAATAAAGACCCCCGGGAAGTTGTGGATTCGTGTACCTGGTGAAATTAACATTCGAAAAACTTGGCTCAAACTTGCCAAAAGAGACCCCGACTCTTTATCAATTTAAACTCGGGTGGATTTATGTGAAGATCACTTTGATTTAAGTCCTATAATAATCAATGTCCGCTGACTCTGGCTGAAAGATGTTTGTTTACATGCTTTAGATGCTTTCAAGATGGCGGATAGCGTTTTCGCCGTTACGAATTAAACGAGAATTTTATTTTTTTTATTTTGCAAATTTTTCTACTATTTAGTATTAAGTACACCAATTGTACATTTTTACGGGTACAATAAAGAATTTAATAACTACAACAATAACCTAATAGTATTAGTATTCCCGGGTGAGGAGAAAAAAAATCCCAGGTCTTGGATGTTTACATGTTTGTGATGTAGGTAGTTGTTTCTGGTTCCCACGACACAGGATATCCCAGTGTGGGGTCAGAAGCAATGTATGTGCCTGTATGTAAATGTTAATTTTTTCAAATTATTATAAGTAAGTATAAAATGTTAAAAACCTATTTATAGGCTAAATATACCACCCATGCCAGGACTCGAACCCGCGACCTCTGGCACGGTTAGTTAGGGTTCGAGTCCCGGCATAGGTGGTATTTTTAGCATCGAAATAGGTTTTTAAAATTGTCCTTAGCACTGGTTAGTGCATTAAAAACAATATAAGTATAAAATTCCAAATTATATTAAACTTATTTGCTGACCACGTGTTGCTGCCCATTTATTTATTCTGCTGACCAAAATAGTTGTTGGCTAATCGAATATTTTTTTTTTGTCAAGATTATTCTTGACAAAAAAATGACTCAAAAAACATAACACTCTTGGATCACTTGGAAAAAAACACTCTTGGATCTAGTGTAAGTGAATTTGTCAACTCGCGGACTACGTCCCCGCATATTCTTGACAAAAAAATATATTCGATTAGCCAACAACTATTTGGTCAGCAGAATAAATAAATGGGCAGCAACACGTGGTCAGCAAATAAGTTTAATATAATTTGGAATTTTATACTTATATTCTTTTTAATGCACTAACCAGTGCTAAGGACAATTTTAAAAACCTATTTCGAGGCTAAAAATACCACCTATGCCGGGACTCGAACCCTAACTAACCGTGCCAGAGGTCACGGGTTCGAGTCCCGGCATGGGTGGTATATTTAGCCTATAAATAGGTTTTTAACATTTTATACTTACTTATAATAATTTGAAAAAATTAACATTTACATACAGGCACATACATTGCTTTTGACCCCACACTGAGATATCCTGTGTCGTGGGAACCAGAAACAACTACCTACATCACAAACATGTAAACATCAAAGACCTGGGATTTTTTTTCTCCTCACCCTCCCGGGTGATAAAACTATAACCTAATACTATAATACTATTAGGTTATAGTTTTTAAATTCTTTATTGTACCCGTAAAAATGTACAATTGGTGTACTTAATACTAAATAGTAGCAAAATTTGCAAAATAAAAAAAATAAAATTCTCGTTTAATTCGTAACGGCGAAAACGCTATCCGCCATCTTGAAAGCATCTAAAGCATGTAAACCAACATCTTTCAGCCAGAGTCAGCGGAAATTGATTATTATAGGACTTACATCAAAGTGATCTTCACATAAATTCACCCGAGTTTCAATTGATAAAGAGTCGGGGTCTCTTTCGGCAAGTTTGAGCCAAGTTTTTCGAATGTTAATTTCACCAGGTACACGAATCCACAACTTCCCGGGGGTCTTTATTGACGTGTTTTTTCATTCTCGGACAATGCAATAATGATAATTGGTATATTTTGGATGTAAATTCGATGAAATCATGGTTGCGTTATTGTTATTTCACTATGCTCAGAGATCACCTACAGAAAATTGAATGTCAAACTTTGTTCACAATTTTTTTGACTTCAAACCATCGACAAAAATGGCTGACCGCGTTTTCGGCTGTTTAGGAAAATAAAGTTTTAAAATATGTTTTTATGTTGCTTGTAGGTCCTCAAAAATAATGTAATGTCTAAAATAAATAGTCTAATGGAAGAGTTATTTACCGTTTAAGACTTACTTGAAAAGAGAGTCAAATAGCGGATTGCAGTAGCGAATTATTGGGCAGAAAAAATATAAACTTGTCGAATCGCTGACACGAAAAGAAGAAGAAGCATACGGATTTCACTATCAAAAAGTAGGTCCATATTAATTACTTAGTTTAGCTTAGAGCTTATACTGTAACGGCCTTACTAATACTCTCTGTAAATAATTTATACACTCTGAATAACTATTTGATGTATAGACAGCGACAGCTGTAGCAAGTGAAGCAAATTACTTCAGCCAGATGTCGCTGCCTGTGCGTAATAAAGAGAGTGTTGTAAAGAGGTTCGAAATTTCACTTTTTTATTCTGTTCATTTATTTATTCTGCTGACCAAAATAGTTGTTGGCTAATCAAATATATTGTTTATGTCAAGAATAAGCGGGGACGTAGTCCGCGAGTTGCCAAATTCACTTACACTAGATCCAAGAGTGTTTTGCGTACTCACTTACACAAAACACTCTTGGACGAACATACGGCGTCATCGTACTACCTACCACTATGACGTCATCACATCACAAACTCTGAGAATCATGTGACGAAGGTGTCATTCTAGAAAGTGTAAATTTCCTTCTTTATTAAGGTGATCTCACATTTCGTCAGCGTACGCATCCCCGCACGCTCTAAGCGTTCCGTACGTACGTACGTAACATACGTATGACAATTTACTTAGGACGTCATCAGAATGCTGCCTTCAAAATCGGATGCCTACCGCACATTACGAAACTACGGTCTGAGTGAAAGATGCGAGGTTTCACATCATTGCATTACAGGTAACGAATTCTAAAATGCGGCGAGTTCGACGCCTGCAGCGCGTACGTTGTTGACAATAAATGTGCGATCACCTTTAAATAGTGTAATCCCAACCTCAGCAAGGATTTCGTCAAAAAAAAATTTATTGGGGTCTTTTGTCCTCTCTTCATTTTCAAACCTTGCGGTGACTAAAAGACCAAAAATTTGTTATTGATTTTCACTTTACCGAACTTGCGCAAAGTCCTTTTTCAAGTCTCACCATGTGACAGTTTGTCTATTTTTTACGAATACGTGTTCATTGAAAACAATTTTTGTTCCCGCTTTTGTATTGGTTTAGTTCCGAATTGTACCACAAGTTTCGACATTCATGAGCAAATTATTATCGATTATGACTTTTTTTCTTAACTCGTAATTTTATTTCACTAAAAATATAATGCAATTTATATTATGTATAGGTATATAATAAGATGTTTTTTTTTTCACGTTCGCTACGTTTGTACCTACTTATGGTGCGTTAAGTATGAGGTCAAAACGGAACGAAAAATAAATAATTTCCCACGCAACGAAAACGAACTAATGGTAAATACATCGAAAATGGCGTCGTTTCGCCGATCAAATGAATCAAATAATTATCTTTTCAATTAATTCTCTTCTTGCGTCTACATTCTTATCTACTATATTAGTAATCTCGCATTGCACGCGTACTTTTCCAGTGCACTCTAATCACGGGACATGCCTTGATCTGCTGATCTAGACAGAATGCTGCAAAGTGTTGTGCTACAGTGATATATTTTCTGTTTACATGCCTTCAGCTGAGGTTTTTGGTCTAACATGCTACCGACCGTAGAGGAGAGTCGAGGTTACGACTTCCTCGACCCTGAAAACGCCGAAAAATGGCGCGGTCTTTTCGTAAACCCCCTCGCAAAGGTATGTTTTTGTCTTGTCTTAGACAGTTTTTTTGTTGAATAAAGTTTACTTTGTTATAGGTACTATTTGATAGTTAATTGCCTCTATAATTACGAAGAGGACGCATTGCCAGACCTAAGAAACGTATTCTGTTGTTGAGGACACAAACATTCACCAGTTGGGATTCAATATTGTTATGCATATTTATCTGACAAAAGCTACCTTTCCACTCTATCTCTATAGACCATAATGTATAAAATACGCAAGACTATTCAGGGCTATCCCTAAATACTCAGTCCTCTAGTCTTCTATGTTCAAAAACTGCTGAAAAAGAGTAATCTAAATGGTTCATACTCTCAAAATAAACTACTTTCATACTATGCACTGCTGGAGCATCACTTGACTATTCATATTCGCGTATTTCAATACCAACTCTTGCATATCCCCACTGCTGGGCCCACTACTAAAAACATTGCAGATACTACACATTTAGTGCTAATGATCTGTTGGAATAGCTCATAGCCCCTTCTGCCTAGGTGATCTTAAGCAATCATGAAGGTTAAGCCTTGGTGCGTTCCATGCATGGATGGGTGACCATCTATGACTAATGCTAGTGGAATTTTTCCGAGCGGTTTTGTGCTTCGCAAGGCACATTAAGCAGTTGGTGCTGGCTGACACAATCAACTTGATATATGTTCTCAGCTCTTTATACTGTTGCTGTTATTTAATTTTGCTCGTCTCACTATTTGCTCATTAAAATCAGTACCGTACTCTTGTATCACTTGTGGTTTGAGCCAGGGTTGCAAATTCTCAAGATAATTATTTTCACGGAAAATTAGCCTAATTAATTAGGATAATCACGGATAAAAATAGTGGTCTTTATAAACTCTAAGAGGCAAAAGCCAATCAGTATAATTGTATGATTAAGGAAATTATCACACAGATTTCCTACACAAATTTTAATTTTCAATATTATTTTATAATAAAAACAATAAAAAAAATACAAAATACTTTTATTTATAAGCTAAAATTATTTACCCGTGGATGG